>KV003938.1:128342-138797 GCA_001598015.1 Dorcoceras hygrometricum | reverse complement strand
TAAAGCCAGCTCTCAATCTAACCCATACTACTTAACAGGAAGCTAATATAAAGGCTAGGAACAAGATCTCGAAGCTAATTCAAAAGCTACCTGCAACTTCGAAACGTACGAACACGAACAGCAACTTCGTGCTTTTGTTCCAGCTAACAACAGCCTCTACAAAAGGTATAGGGTGAAAGAGCTCTTCGAGAGGAGTCCAACGCTACCTCAACTGTCCAAAACAACGGCCGGAGTCGACGGGAATCTACCGGAGAAGCTCACGGTGAATAGTGACCAAGGGTTGAAGAACAGAGAACGAAAATTGGGAAATATTTCTCTAAGTATGGGAACTGGAAATCCACAACGAAGACTAAGTCTCGCTATATATAAAACTCTCAACTGCTGCTACCAGCAGGAGCGCATTTCCACCGACAAAACCAGCAGGAGCAATAGTCGACGCATTCTCCACAAATAACGACCCTCGACTGCCAGCAGCAACAACAACAAAAGAGCTTCTATCGCTAAGCCAAAACGGCGTCGCAACAACTAATCCAAACGACGTCGCTTAGGATACGCGATTCTAAATACCAACTGCTGGTCATCCAGCAGCAATACACAAAACAACGTAAAGCACTTCCTCCTGCTGATACCAGCAGCAACATCAAAACGCTGCGTTGCAACTAACTTAAACGACGTCGCTCCACTGACGTCATCATAGCTGGCAGCAGCTCTCGCTAAATATCAGCAGCAGGCTACAGTGACGTTCTAACACCAGCAGATACTCTTACGTCACTTGCACCTCAAAACGATGTCGCATCCTCTTCGCGCTACAGGAAGGTTGACCCGCGTTGACAACCAGCAGGCATACAATTAACGCGATAACACCCATCGACTGACGACAGTAAAGTCTACGTCATCCACACAACGCTCAACAGTAATGCTTACGTCGACATATCTGTTATCAGCAGGTAATATAAACTATCGACTGGTTCCTCAAAACGACACCGTTTCGGAATTCTATAGCGCTCTCCTGCTGAAATCCACGTAAGCGCTGCTGTCGCCAGCTACCAAAACAAAGAACACAGCGCGCTAAGCTATCAGCAGCAAAGCTTACGTCAGCGACTACGATGCCAACACAAAGCATGACGTCATCAGAGCTGCTATCAGCAGATACCTCTAAACTCAAAATTACGAAAATCTCCAGAATTACTCTAAGGAGGGAAATCGACCCGAAAACACAATTCAAACATACAAACATAGATCTGAATCCCCAAAATCATCAAAATTTGATAACTTCAACAATAAATCCTTAATCAACATTTCAGGTCTCACAGAGGCAATTTCCGATGCCGATTCTAATTTGTGGCTTGAAGCAATGCAATCTGAGATTGACTCAATGCATTCAAACAAAGTTTGGACTCTTGTGAATCCTCCCAAAGGAATAGTTCCTATTGCGTGTAAATGGATATACAGGAGAAAAGGGCCTGATGGTAAGGTACTGACCTACAAGGCGCGACTGGTCGCGAAAGGTTACAGTCAAAGACAAGGTGTTGACTATGATGAAACTTTTTCACCAGTCGCAATGTTCAAGTCAATTAGAATCCTACTAGCCATAGCCGCATGGTACGACTATGAGATATGGCAAATGGATGTGAAAATTGCGTTCCTTAATGGAAACATTAAGGAAGAGATCTATATGATGCAGCATGAGGGTTTCACATCTGTAGGAAGTGAGCATAAAGTATGCAAACTTCAGAGATCAATCTACGGTCTCAATCAAGTATCGAGAAGTTGAAACCTGAGATTTTATGAAACAATTAAAGAATTTGGTTTCATCAAGAATCCCGAGGAGCCATGTGTGTATAAGAAGATAGCTAAAAATGCTGTGACATTCCTTGTACTTTATGTTGATGACATTCTACTCATTGGGAATGATGTAGGAATGCTGCAGTCAACTAAAGTATGGTTGTATAGTAGATTCTCGATGAAGAACATGGGTGAAGCATCCTATATTTTAGGAATACAGATCTATAGAGATAGCTCGAAAAGGATGCTCGAACTCACCCAAGCAACCAACATCGATACCATACTTAAGCGGTTCTCTATGGAAGAGTCCAAGAGAGGACACCTGCATATGTGCCACGGGATCACTCTATCTAAGTTTATGTGTCCGAAGACTGATGAAAAGATAAAGAGTATGACACGTGTGCCATATGCCTCGACAATATGTAGTATTATGTATGGTATGATCTCAACTAGATCGGATGTCGCATATGCTCTGAGTGTCACGAGCCGCTACCAAGAAAATCCCGTCCAAATGTATTGGAAGGCCGTGAAAGATATTCTTAAGTACTTACGAAGGACTAAGAATATGTTCATGGTCTATGGGGGTAGTGAACTAAAATTTGAAGGCTACACTGATTCTAGCTTCCAATGCAATGTGGACGATTCGGAGTTGACCTCTGGATTTGTATTCATGCTCAATGGTGGTGCTGTCTCTTGGAAGAGTTCCAAGCAAGACACCATCGCGGATTCAACCACTGAGGCTGAGTACATCGCAGCATCAGCTGCTGCTAAAGAGACGGTTTGGATAAGGAATTTCGTCCAAGAGTTTGGCGTAATCCCTGAAGGAGTTAGTACGGACTGTGACAACACAGGTGCCGTTGCGCAAGCAAAGGAACCTAGGTCTCACCAAAGATCCAAACATATACTGAGGAAATACCACATAATCCGGGATATTGTGGCTAGAGGTGACATAGCAGTTGAGAGAGTCGCCTCTGCAGACAACATTGCTGATCCACTTACGAAGCCCTTGCCAGGACCATTATTTGAAAAACATCGAGAAGCAGTGGGACTGCGTCTGATGAGTAGTTGACTTTAGGGCAAGTGAGAGATTGTTAGAGTAGGTGCCCAACTAGCCAACTTGTGGCGTGTGGGTTCTTGTTGACTCTATGTAAAACGATCTTTATTTATGAAATTCGCATTCTTTTATGGCATTCTTTATCTTCATTATTATGATTACAATTGTTGGATAAAGACCTTGAATGCACTATAGTATATGTTAAATGTGATAGTTGATTTGATGGCTATCGTGAAATACATCTAATTGTCACTGTGTATTCTAAACATGTTCCTAGTCAATTGGACCGTCCAAAAGAGGATAAGGGCCTCCCGAGCTTGAGACTAGAATCTGCGATGTGAAGTACCACGTTTCATTGGTAGGGAACATAGCGATGTTCTGATCATGCATATGGGTAGTGACCTGGTGATCTATCGAACTATCCTCGTTCGGACTTTCCAAGTGGTTACCATTTATCGAGTGGATTAAGTCCGATGTCTTGGTTGTATTTATTAGCCCTCATTACTCGCAACGTCATTGAGACTCTACATGATAGGTGCCTCACTTTGACCCGTTTACCGACTCAGTTGGGGTCATCAGGTGGCGGGGTTGGGTGAGGTCCCGATGCATGTAGGAGTCGATTCTTCGTTGTCGAGGATTCACCGTTCGTCCTTGTGCGTGGATATCCTATGCTGTCTGAGGAGATAATAGTGTGATAAATCTCTGACCAGAGTACTAGATGTGTTTTGGGTAAATGAGTTTACCTAGTAACACATGCGATGTCAATATTTGATCTCCAAGATGTATGCATGGTTATTGGATCTCTAGCGACTCTCGATTTACCAATGGTGTTGATCTGATCGGGATATTTGTGTTGAAAGGACCGTATTGTATGCTAACCATGACCGACTGGTTATTGCAGACACTATCAGTAATACCTAGGGGATCATGGGGCGATGTTGCTAGACGCTTTATTATGATCCGATGGGTTAGTCCGAAAATGTGGTTTCGGAGTCACAAATGTTGTGAGCCCACTGCTAGCTGTATCCCTGAACCATTGAGGGTCACACAAGTACTGGTTTCTCAATTCCTGTACGGAAATTAAGCTCAATTTGTTGAGTATAGTAGGAGGAAGGATGGAAGTGTGACTTCCTAAAATTAAATAGTGAAAATGCAATTTCCTTAAGTTTGGACTAGTATGACTATCCTTAAAGTTTATAGGGGCCTAACTTCTATTTTGGATTAGGTGGTCCGAAAAATTGATCGTCTATCGGGATTATGATGAAGCCTCAGCGATGGACTTGAAACCAATGTACACCTGGGCCTGGACCCGACCCAAACCCATTAACTTGGTTTAAGCCCATGAAAAATCTATAAATAGGGGCCATGGGGTATTCATTTGAAACACACCAAAAGCTATTCAGCAAATACTTTCTCCCTTCCTCTCCTCCCCTCGCTGTCGCCGCCCGCCACCGACGCCAACGCCGCCTCCGCCCGCCGCCGCCCGTCAGAATTTATTCCGACCATACATGCGAGGAGATTCCGTTCGTGAAACTTTCATCGGTTTTCTAGTGCAAACCGACGAAGGAATTGAGATTCCGATCGTGGACCGGATTAGGAGGCTGTAGCTGTTCAATCGTTGAAGTGCCAATTTCCCTGTGGAATTGGTCGGAGCCAGACGCCTAGACGCCAGCAAGGTATATTCTAAACATTCTATGAATGTTTTTAATTATTATATAGGTGTATTGACCGTTCCCGGGCTCCAATTTTTAATTCTTCCACTACGCCCCGGGAGCGGGATCCGGATCCGTCGCTGCGCCAACCGTTTTTCTGTTTGTATGTGTGCATGACAACGTGAGTGCTAGCTGTGTATTTACGATATATGTAGATTTGAATAAGACAGTAGACACTTGGTAACCATTTGTAAAGTTTATTCTCAAGTTTGTACATTAACAGAGTTGTGGAAGCAAATAGAAGTTTGTGGCCAGATCTCAACGTTTAAAATACATACATACATATATATATATATATATATATATATATATATATATATATATATACTGTTAATTAACTTAGCTTAATAATGTTTATTGGATAATTGCCCTCTAAGAATTTATTAGCAACGAGGTCCTCACAGCTCACACCTGATACGAAAATCACAACCAGCTCTCATTTAATCTAATCATCCATTTGGCTGACCACTGTCCCGAAAGCTGTCAACAGCTTTCATCTAAGTTGTTCTTCACCATTAGCTTATGCCTAAACTGGTCAAAACTGACATCAGCTAAGAGCTGCTACACTGCCAGCTCACACTAAGACATATCAAATGACACGAGCTCAGCATTGGCTATACCCCACATCACTCAGCTTAGAAGATTCAGATCAGGTCGCACGCTACCAATTTAGCTTAGGATGAATTATTCTGCTTACGACATTCAAATCAGTTCAAGACACTCTCAGATCGCAGCGCGCACACTTGTAACATATCGCGATGATCAACTCAGCTTACGACGGTCAACTCAGCTCACGAAGATAGACCAACTCGTATAACCACACCAGCAAGCTTCTAAGCTGAATCTCTCATTCACATCCAGTGTACTCCGAATTGAAATCAGTTCTCCACCAAACTCTAATCAGCTTACACTCCTAAAATCAGCACAGGTCACCTAATATGACCGCACCAGTGCTGGCCTAAACTGAAACCCAAAACAGCTTTCACCATCAGCTTAGCACGAAAAATTAGATCAGCTTGCGTCTGAGCTGATCCATCTCAACCGATAACTCCCAAAACTGAATAATCGCGACTGATTAACCACTAATCTGAACTGTTAAACCACTATTTACCTTATAATATTCTCAGTCCTCACAAGAACAACTTAGAGGAATCTATTAGCTGAGAGACGATCAGCTGAGAGACGATCAGCTGAGAGGAAGAAGAAACAAGATTGAGTTAAAGAGCAGATCAGAGCAAGTCCCAGATTAGAACAACTCAGAGACATTCAGCTCAGAGGCCTTCAGCTCAGAGCAAGGCAGCTTAGATGAGCAAAACAGTTTGAACACGAGCGTATGAGAAGACTGAATTATAGTAGTTCAAACTGATTTGCCATGTCTACATCATGTTCAGAACAAGTACAAAGAACATTAAATGGCCTCACCTACCTATGTATGATCATGTTCAGAACAAGTACAAAGAACATTAAATGGCCTCACCTACCTATGTATGATGAAAGGACAACAAGAGCACAATGTCAGAAACTTTACAGAAGTAATTCAACGACTAGAAGATTGTGTCCAACTGTCATAAGACCAGAGGCTTTATATATGCGAGCTGAACTGATGAAGAAGGTGTGATGAGTGACACAAAAGGACGAACACAAGAAGAGAAGAGAGTCATCTCCATGGGAAGAAAACAGGCGAATAAGTCGACTATCAGATCAGAGGAGCTTAATCGTAAAAGTCGAGTACTGAGCCTATCAGCTTTGAAGAAGAACTTCCCAGTGTGTGGGGAAACATTCGAGAGTTTTATAACTGTAATATTTCTCACACACAGATTCCTCACATATATAAGAGCTGAGAGCTGAATAGAATAGATGAGTGAATCACACCCCGAATCTACACAAAACTGTCTTGACACGAAGACGTAAAACTTAGTGTTTGTAGTCTTTGAACAGAGATGTAGACGTTAAACATGTTCTTAGTGATGGAGTTCACACAGCCTGCGAGTTGGTGTGTAGCGAAAAGTCTAGGAGTCTCAGCTTTGGGCAGTAGGAAACCCCAGCTGAGGTGGATCTGTATAGTTGTTGTAAAATAAAAGTCTTCTAGTTACGAAGAACGGGAGACGTAGGAAATTGAGCTCCGAACTTCCATAAGTAAATCAATCATATTGATTTTAATAGCTTTATGCATTCATGTTTTAAAAGCTGTTTTTTTAACAAACTATGTTTTACTCTTAGTTTCAATTTGTAGAGAGTATATCAGATATTTTTCGTCTTGGTTTTTATACCAGATCTGATGTACTTTTTGGTGCTCAAAGTTTTCAAGAATCAGAGCTATTGCAGTTCGTGTTTTTATTTGATCAGATCGCGGGCTGCCTAGCCTAGCTCTGTGATTCAGCTTATGCAGTTCGTGTTTTTATTTGATCAGATCGCGCGCTGCCTAGCCCAGTTCTGGTGATTCAGCTTAGGCGCGATCTGATTTGATCCCAACATAATATTACAAGCATATAAAATCACCGCTGCAGAGAAACAACGGGCAACACAACATGATATTGTAATAGATTGGTCAGTACGTGCAAGCTAAAAATTAAAGGTGTTCCACAACAGTTAATTACTATTACAATTAAAAAGGGAAGAGTTTCTATCTCGACATCAAGAATACGGAGGTGATGTCTAACCACGAACAATATGTATCCGCAATAAAACATTATAATAGCTTGGTCAGTATGTACAATACAAAAATTCACAACTCAAACAAATAACAACATCAATATATATGGAAATTGGCCAGTTGCACAAAGGTCATTATGTACAATTCTAATATATATGGCAAAATGCACAACTCAAACAAAAAACAACTCAAACTCAAGCAAACAATAAAAAAAGATATAATCTCTACACTAATTGGATAATACTTGGTCAGTATGTGCAATGCATAGTAAAATCCATAATATATTCATTGGATACAATCAACCCTAATATTAACTAATTTATATCATCCGGGTTGTTCCCGAAGCCAACATCCTTCGTAGTTCATCTACAACAAAATACGGTTTGGAAATTTCAAACATACATTTTCAAAATTTGTGCAATACAAAGAAAGGGAAGAACCATTACCTTCACTATCGTGTATTTGTAATCATCGTGAACTATTTCTCATCGGTGTCCGTCATCGTTGTTAATTACTCCTCGTCTAGGGTCATCGTTGTTGGGCCGTTACAACAGTGGTGGAGGAGGTGTTGTTCCTTCTTTTCCCTTTCGGTTTCCTCTGTTCACTTTCGGTTTGATGGAGGAGCATTGTTCCTTCTTTTCCGTCTTCTTATTGTGTAATATCGTGAGGGTAAAGTGCTAAAACCAAGAAATAGGAGTGAAACAAAAAATTGGTTTGTATCAGGTATTAAAACACAAAAAATTTCACATGGGGGCTGATTTCTAATACAATCTTGGGCACTGAGATTTATCCGAAATTATCCCTATATGTGACGTAATCTATAAATCTTGGACTAATAAAAAAATATAATACAACATACGTTACGACAGCCAAGGGATTATTGTGATTCCCCCTTAAAATGGTGATAAATGTCATTTTTATTGTTTTTATCGAACATGGATATATAAAACAGAGATCTCTCTTTGTTCTTCTTTTCCTTTTTCTGATTTTAAAAAATAGATATCTATATTTCTTTAAAGAAAGAGTGATAAAATAGGCATGAATTCGTATGCCGGGATCTTATAATGGCGAAAGTTATATAGCTATCGAGTTTCCTTTCACGTTGGGAGACGAGACTTCAAAAGATTTGGAAACCAGCAATTTATATGTGAATGATATTTTGTGTGTTCTATTCTATTTGTTTTAGTTTATTTATGTCTTGTTTGTAGACGTAGCATTTGATCCTTACCAAATTCATTTCACCAAAATAAAATCAGATAAACCCTATCCAATACGCTAAAACAAAAATCTGAACATATTTTTTTAGTAACTCTAATTGAAATATCTTAAAACATTCTATATTATTAATTTTAGGTGAGATTATATTCCAATAAAAATTATGTCTTGTAGTTCAAATTTATATGAATAATAGCTAAAATTTAGTGTTAACTCGAGTGTTTGTCCTGCGTGCTGACCCAAGCTATGATAGATAGATAATACACATTATAGCAAAAAAATTGATTTAGTGCAAAATACGAATTAAATGTGAATTTGGTGCGCAGAAGTACACATGGTGACGCTATATGTAATATAAAATGTTTACTGACTTAAAATATTGTATTCATATTATTTTAATATTGAAACGTAACTCCATTAAGTTAAACATAATTTTTTAATAATTATTAAATTCATATGGTGCACCAAAGATTCCTCCAAACATATCCTGTGGGCGATGATACCAAAAATAGAAATAATGACTTATCAACTTATCATAAAAATTTAAGGAAAAACTCAGTAAAAGCAGATCGACATGTGTTTTAATCATATTATACTATTTATGGATTTAAGGAAAAGCATTATATTGTATATAGGTGCATTTTTTGCTTGTTTAATTATCAAAATTGAGTTTAAGTTTTATTTGAGTTTAAGTTTTATCTCTTATTTTTTGGTCAATTGCTCTGTAGTTTTAGTCATTTTACCCTTAGAAAATTTTTGTGATAATGGGAACCTCAGGGTCATACTAAACAAATAATTAAAATAAATATAGTAAAAAAACTGAAATTTGATAATATGAATAGTCGAAACTTGAAAAAAGCTAAATAAAAGATAAGATTCAATTATCCAGGATTACATTACATAAGGCATAGTAGATGCTTGCGTAAGTGGTGTATGATGGACACAAAATTAATGTAATATTTTATTCTCACTATATATTAATTGTTTATTTACTTTTTATCTGGAAATTTCAGAATCACATGGTCAATTCGATCCTCATAGCATTTGGAGACCATATAAAAGTGCAACTCTAAACTAAATATAGTAGCACACAGGGTACATATAACACATGTATATATATAAATATAAACATTATATATTATTACTTTTTTAAAAGTAGAATAGAATTGTAAAATATTTTGTAAAGTTAAGATTTAATTATAATTTATGTTTACATGTTAAAATATTAAAATAATAGATAGGATCATGAGATGGTGGGACAAGTCGTGGGAAGTTTTTGAGTGATTTATTTTTACACTTTAAAAATTTTGAAAAGAATTGGTAAGATTAAATTTGGACATTTTTTACAATAATCATATAGTATGTCCGAGGTATTTAGATATTATCATTTATACCCCAAGTGTCGTGAAAGAATATTTTTTTAACATCACTTGAAAAAAACTTATAAATGATATATTTAAATTACTAGTTTATAAATGGTTTGAAAAGGTCAATACCAATATATATGTAAATATAATTATAATTATAAAAAGATAAGTCATTATTGATAGTAATTTTTGAAAATAAAGCATAATTTTACATTGATTGAGAGCAAAACTGAAACGAACCAGACTCTAAAATTTTTTTTTTTAAACATGTGCGGAACACTTAAACGTAAAGTATGACTCGTTCCATTTGAAAGCATTTCTAAATCATTTTCTCAAAATACTTTAAGCATAAATAAAGGAATATTTAAAATCGTTAAAACATCCAACATAATAAAATCAACTGAGTAAAAATACTGAATGTAATCATGTTTAAAACCAGAATCTAAAACTGTATCATGACAGAACTGAAACGTAAAGGCGGTCACGCGGTATTGCTTCAGCAGACGCTCAGAGGTCCTCACCGTCAGTCGGAATATACTCATCGGCAGGATCATCACCTGCACCATTTAAACCTAGTGAGCCTAGAGGCTCAGCATGCTCTATCGTAATACATAACAAAGTACATGCTAATAAAATCACATGCAAGCACATACTTGTAATTAAAATAAC
>KV003938.1:99538-119166 GCA_001598015.1 Dorcoceras hygrometricum | reverse complement strand
TTTTGATGGTGTGGATGAAGATAATAATGATGTTGAAAGAACACTTCAAGAATTGGATATGACATGGGCGGAAAGGAATGCAACTTGAAAATCAGAGATATTTAGTGGCATATACTGTTTTGGAATTTAAAATTTGGATTTTAGAGTTTTTTCTATGATTAAACTTGATGTTCTCTCGCGTGATTAAACTTTGTAATCACTATTGGGTTGTTATTAGTATGATATTTAATTTTATAATTTGAAATGTGATGTTGGTTTGGATATTTATTGTTTTTTTCGTTTGAAAAATTAAATAAATCACAAAATAATAAATTTTAAATATATTCACGGTTTTATTTACCATATAAAATTATTAATCTTATTATTTTAACAAATCCGGTTCGACCGTCCGGTTGAACCGATCGGACCGGTTGAACCGTTTTCTAAGGACTTTCCGGTTCGATTACCGGTTCGGTTTTAAAAACATTGTTTAATGGTTACATAATTTCGAAATCTAGACCTCGTCATAATTTAAAATGCCCAAAAACTCAATATATCAGCCCGTATATGTGAAAAACGGGTTCCCCTCCAAAATAATTATAAAAATCCTAATTTTCAGAAATTGTTGCTTAAAATAAAATAATTTCATTCTTAAAATCCCATAACTTAAAAATCTCAAAATCATTTTCATTCCGATCGACCCTAATCTCGTCCACACGTCCGTAGCTCAAGCAGGCTGACCTCGTCATAATTTAAAATGCCCAAAAACTCAATATATCAGCCCGTATATGTGAAAAACGGGTTCCCCTCCAAAATAATTATAAAAATCCTAATTTTCAGAAATTGTTGCTTAAAATAAAATAATTTCATTCTTAAAATCCCATAACTTAAAAATCTCAAAATCATTTTCATTCCGATCGACCCTAATCTCGTCCACACGTCCGTAGCTCAAGCAGGCTAAAAATAACACATGCATACCATGCAGCATAAAATCATAAATAAATCACATAAAATGACATGTAATAATCTAAAAATATTTTCCCCCTAGTCATGCACTCATTTCTACGTAGTCAGGAATTTCTAGGCGCTACAATTCTCCCCCTTATAGGAATTTCGTCCACGAAATTGAGTACGTACCGTAATAACTTCGGGTAGCGCATCCGCATATCGGCCTCGGTCTCCCAGGTAGCCTCATCCTCCGAGTGGTTCTGCCACCGGACCTTGACCATCGGAATACTCCGCGCTCTCAGCCTACGCTCCTCCCTAGCTAGAATCTGCATAGGTTGCTCCTCAAACGATAAGTCTGGTGCCAACTGGAGCGGCTCAAAATCCAACACATGAGACAGGTTCGGGATGTACTTCCGCAACATCGAGATGTGAAAGACATTATGCACTGCTGATAAGCTGGGTGGTAACGCTACTCGATAAGCCAGAGTACCAACCCTCTCCAAAATCTCGAATGGCCCAATAAACCTAGGGCTAAGCTTGCCTCTCCGGCCAAAGCGCATCACGTCCTTCATGGGCGATATCCTCACGAACACATGATCTCTCACAGCTAGTTCCAGATCTCATCGTCTCTGATCGGCATAACTCTTCTGACGACTCTAGGCTGTCCTCATCCTATCCCAAATCCTCGTCACAACATCTGCTGTCTGCTGCACTAACTCCGACCCAGTAAGCACTCTCTCGCCAACCTCGTCCTAGCGTACGGGAAATCTGCATCTCCTCCCGTACAACGCCTCATACGGAGCCATCCCAATCGACGCCTGAAAGATGTTGTTGTACGTGAACTCTACTAGCGGTAATCTTGAAACGAACCAGACTCTAGAATTTTTTTTTTAAAACATGTGCGGAAGCATAAACTTAAACATAACGAATGGCTCGTTCCCTTCTAAAATGTTTTTAGATCATTTTCTCAAAATACTTTAAGCATAAATAGAGGAACATTTGAAAACGTTAAAAACACCCAACACAATAAAATCCTCGAGTAAAAGCAATGTTTAAAAAACTAGTATCTAAAACTGCAACATGACAAAACTGAATCATAAGGCGGTCACGGGACACTGCTGCAACAGGCGCTCAGAGGTCCTCACCGCCAGTCGGAATATACTCATCGACAGGATCATCACCTGCACCATTTAAATCTAGTGAGCCTAGAGGCTCAGCATGCTCTATTGTAATACATAACAAAGTACATACTAATAAAATCGCATGCAAGCACACACTTGTACTAAAATAGCGTTAAAAACATGAATGCGTGCATGATCTTAAAACATTTCTTCATACATTTCATTTCGTACATACGTAACATAAACATACATAAGGCATGACGTAACGTAACATGAAAAACGTATGAGTCGTATCCGTGAATGTGAGCGGGCGTGTGACTGATCAGTCGAAATAACCAACGTACGTGGCGGTGTGGTTCACCTGACCTCAAGCCGGGATCCCTATATGTCACACCTCTATGCTTGCCACTTCACCATGATGTCAACACATGGATCCATAGACTCATAATCATACATTAAAACGGGGGATCCCCGGGCCCGGCTACCCGGCTAGCTCCCATCATTAAACTTTGCCACATCACTTCAATCCCTCGGGTTTTATCTTAAAAGAGACATGGCTGATCGTTTCATAAAATCTCATGATGCGTGCATTTCTTAAAATCATGCAATTTAAAAATCTAGCCAGTTAATGTATAATTAATATTTTCCTTTAAAATATTTTCGTACATAGCATACTACATATATGATTAATTATATCTTTACGGGCTTCTACGTTTTCTAATTCGGTCAAGGGTTGATCCCGGGGCCTGGCTCACTAATACTACGCTAAATAACGCTCCTTATAGAGTCGATGAAACGAATGTTCATCCCCTTTAAACATTTTGCCTAATTTTAATTACATATGAGCTTATAAAAATCAAGGATAATTTTGACCAATTAAAATCAATTTTGACTTCTTAAAATCAATTTGGACTTATAAAAATCAATTTTGACCTTTAAAAGCAATTTAAATCAATTTTGATCTCAAAAGCCGATTTTGACCAAAATACCGATTTTGACCAAATTAAAATCCCAAAAATCGATTTTTGACTCCAATAAAATCCTAAAGCCATAATTTTGACTAAAAACATAAAATTAGGCATAACTAAAATTATTTAAAATGTTTGACTCAATTTTGAAACTTCTGGCTATTTTCTTTAAAATTGGACCTTCGACACATTAATAAAAATAACAGGTCCGAAATTAAAATAACTTGACCCCATTTTTAAAATATTTGACTCGGGACCCGAAGAACCGATCTGGTCCAACCGAACCAGCCGAAACCGGTTCACTTAGACCGAACCAATTCTCCAAAAATAAAACCTAGACCAAAACACACACCTAAGAAGCCGTCGCCACGACCAGCCTCTGGTTTTTGCGTTTGTTCTCCCTGATCCGGCCACCACTGCCGGAGCCCTTCCGGATGGACCACACCCAGGTCCAGGCGGTTCTAACGAGACCAACCATGGTCCAAACCATGGGCTAACCAGGGAGAACTGATCGAGGGAAGTGGGCTCATTATCCACGTAGCGCGACGCGTCACCTCGACCTCTATGGCTTTCCCTGGTTCACCCGACCACTTAGCCATCTTCCTACCTCAATCTAGACCACCATGAGTCTCCTAGGAACCCCTAGAACCGAGCCAAAACCCCTGAAAATTTCCATGACCGAAGCCTCAAGAGAAGAAAGCGTAACATGTCAAAAATCGTGAGTCTCATGCATGAACTATGAACATAGAGGTAAAGATACGAGGCATACACACAATATTCATGCATAATTTTCATAAAATAGGTTATTATGATTTAAATGGTGAGCAAAGGAATTGATATCACATGCCTGGGTTGAAGGAAACGTGGATCTGCGAGGTACGAACGTTGTAGACGCGAGATCGGGGCGCAACCGGCTATGGATAACCAAGCTCCTTCTATGGCTGGAATTTTCGAAATTTTGTGTGTGTGGGGAGGGGAGAAGACGGCTGGTGCATGTATTGGAGGCTAGGTTTGAATCTAATTTGTGTTTAAGAAATAATGAGTGTGCCTATAATGACCCTTCTTGTTTTAATGATGAAAAATACAAGCATGCCCATCTACTTAAATAAAAAGGTGTTTAAAAACTCATATATGGGCTTTAATAATTATAAAGTTTCGAAATCTAGGCCTCCTAAAATTTTAAAGTGCCTTAAAACTCAAATACCAGCCCGTATAGGCGAAAAACGGGTTCCCCTCCAAAATAATTATAAAAATCCCAATTTCCAAAAATATTTGCTTAAAATAAAATAAATTCATTCTTAAAATCTCATAACTTAAAAATATCAATTATCTTTATTCCGGTCGACCCTAATCTCGTCCACACGTCCATAGCTCAAGCAGGCTGAAAAATAGCACATGCATACCATGCAGCATAAAATCATACATAAATCATATAATAAGGCATGTAATCATCTAAAAATATTTTTCCCCTAGTCATGCACTCATTTCTACGTAATCTGGATTTCGGGATGTTACAAATCTCGAGTCCCACGTACCCTGAAAATCAATGCGCAAGATCTCAGCAAATCCTCCAAAATCTGGATGACCCTCTCCGCTTGCCCATATGTCTGCGGATGAAATGATGTACTGAACGACAATCTCATCCCCAAGGCGGCATGTAAGCTCCTCCTGAACACAGATGTGAATCTGGTGTCTCTGTCCGACACTATCGAGACTGGTATGCCATGCAGTCTGACCACCTCTCGGATGTAAAGCTCTACGTACTGCGTCAGGGTGAAAGTAGTCTTCACCGGTAATAAGTGCGCTGACTTGGTGTGTCTATCCACAATCACCCATACAGCCGGAACCCTCTGGGACTCCTAGGCAATCCAACCACAAAATCCATCGTGATATGCTCCACTTCCACTCAGGAATGGGAAGTGACTGCAACAATCCTGCCGGTCGCTGATGCTCCACCTTGACCTGCTGACAAGTCAAGCACTCAGAAACAAATCTCCCTATGTCCTTCTTCATACCTGGCCACCAGTACAAGGTCTGCAAATCTCTGTACATCTTCGTACTCCCTGGGTGGATGGAGTACGTCGATGCATGAGCCTCAGATATGATCTCGGCTCTCAATTGTCCGGTACTCGGCATCCACATCCGGCCCGTAAAATAGACTATCCCGTCCTCAACTGTATACAGACCTTGCCCTCTGTCCTCATCACGCTGCCTCCACTGCTGTAACTGCTCATCGGAGTCCTGACCCTCTCTGATCCGCTCTCGAAGGGTCGGCTGAATCGTGAGCGCTGCTAAACTCGACGCACAGCCTCCTGAATAAATCTCTAGACCAGACCTCTCTATCTCAGTCTGTAGTGGTCTCTCAACTGACAAACAAGCCACCAATGCAGTCTTCCGGCTCAAAACGTCTGCCACTACATTAGCCTTACCCGGATGGTAGCTAATGTCACAATCATAGTCCTTCACCAACTCTAGCCATCTGCGCTGCCTCATGTTCAACTCCTTCTGGGTGAAGAAGTACTTGAGGCTCTTGTGATCGGTGAAAATCTGACACTTCTTGCCGTACAAATAGTGCCTCCAAATCTTCAGCGCAAACACCACTGCTTCAAGCTCCAAATCGTGCGTCGGATAGTTCTGCTCATAAATCTTCAGCTGCCTCGACGCATATGCAATAACCTTACCATCCTACATCAGAACTGCACCCAAACCTCTCAAAGACGCATCTGTGTAAACCACAAACTCCTCGTGGTCCACTGGCATAGCTAACACTGGTGCTGAAGTAAGGGTCTCCTTCAGCTGATCAAAGTTCCTCTGACACTCGGGACTCCACACATACTTCGCATTCTTCTTGGTCAAGGCTGTCAAGGGCACTGAGATAGAAGAGAAGCCCTTGATAAATTTGCGATAATAACCTGCCAAGCCCAAGAAACTACGAATCTCCGCTGCATTCCTCAGAATCCCCCAGTTCTGCACTGCCTCCACCTTCGATGGGTCCACAGAAATCCCATCTCTCGATACAATATGCCCTAAGAAAGCCACCTGCTCCAGCCAAAACTCGCATTTTCTGAACTTGGCATACAATCTATGCTCCCTCAAAGTCTGCAAAGCCATCTGTAAGTGCTGTCTGTGCTCCTCTAAGCTCCTCGAATAGATCAGAATATCGTCGATGAACACATGAGGAACTGATCCAGATACTGCCTGAATACCCTGTTCATCAGATCCATGAAAATTGCTGGGTTATTCGTCAGGATAAACGGATCACCAAAAACTCGTAGTGGCCGTAGCGTGTCCTAAAAGAAGTCTTGGACACGCCCTCATCTCCAACTCTCAGCTGATGGTAGCCAGATCTCAGATCAATTTTCGAGAACAACGAAGCTCCCTGCAACTAATCAAATAAATCCTCAATCCTCGGGAGTGGATACTTAATTCTTCACTGTAACTCGGTTCAGCTCCCAGTAGTCAATGCACAGTCTCATGCTTCCATCTTTCTTCTTCACGAATAACACTGGTGCGCCCCATGGAGAAAAGCTAGGGCGAATGAACCCCTTATCAAGAAACTCATGAATCTGCTCCTTAAGCTCCTTCATCTCGGTAGGAGCTAATCGATAAGGTGCCTTAGAGATAGGCACTGTCCCTGGCATCAGCTCAATAGAAAACTCCAGCTCTCGCTCCGGTGGAACTCCCACCACATCATCAGGGAAAACGTCTTCATAGTATCTAACTACCTCCACATCAGCTAGTGAATGGCCTGCTGAATCTCCAGAAGCGGTAACGCTGGCCAAGAAGGCCTGACATCCATGCTCAGCCAGCCTCCTGGCCTGCAGAAAAGATATGAATCTGGGCTTCCGCGACCTCCTAGCTGCCTCAAATAAGAAGGCCTCCTACCCTGGCGGTCTGATAGAAACTGTCCTCTGCTGAAAATCAATCACTGCTCCAAACTCTATCAGCCAATCCATGCCTAGGATGAGGTCAAATCCTATCATCGGAAAAATGACCAAATCTTCTCTAACTGCATGATCCTGAAACGTCATCGTCAGACCCTGCACGACACTGGTCGTTGTCAACTCCTCTCCTGACGGAACCGTCACGGCGAGAGCTACCCCCATGCTCTCCGGAATAATTCCCATCCTCTGTGGTGAATGTACTCGAAATAAACGAGTGGGTCGCCCCTGAGTCTAGCAAAGCGAGTGTAGTGACCCCACGCACACGAATCTCGCCTGAAATAGAACGTCACACAGGTACGTGTTTACGGTCGTACTAAATCCCAAAAGACAGATTAGATACCTAAAACAGTTCTAAGTTCGCTAGTCCTATCCGTCAAAGTTCCCAAAACGAGTCCTAGGAGGCTTACAGTTCTCACCTATTTTCACCTAGCAACTAAGGCAAAATGTTTCCTAGCAGTGCTCTATCTAGAATGCAGTTCTAAAACACCAAGATAGCACACAATAGGTACGGAAATCTAAAGCGGAATACCTGTAAGCAAAGTCGTGTCCGGATCTGCAGCCTCAGCCTGCATCACGAACACGCGACCAGTGGTCTATCTCCTCTTAGGGCAGTCCCTAGAAATATGCCCTGGATCCTTGCAGTGAAAGCACCTGCCAGTCCCTACCATGCAAGGTCCTGGATGCCGCTTATTGCACTCCTTGCGGACTGGAAACTCTACAGGTCTAGAGGCGCTGGCCCCCTACTGCTGTGGCCTCTACTGGCCCTACGGTCTCTGCTGCTGCTGAGATGGGCTCTTAGAAGGCCCCTGAAAAGGTCTCTTTGTTGGTGGCTGCGAAGACTGGCCCCTGACGGGCTGCTGCATCTGTCTCTTCCTCTGATAGTCCTCCATCATATCCATCCGGACCCTCTCAGACCGGTAAGCCCTGTTCTGCCGCCACTATAAGTCTCCCACATCCGCCATGTTGACATCATGGCGGATGTCAAGTCGCAGTCCGTCAGTAAACTGTCTCAACTTCTCACTCTCAACTGTAGCAATCGAGGGCACAAAAATACACCCTCGCTCAAACTGCCTCACATACTCAGACACCGTCTTGTCTCCCTGGCGGAGACTCATAAACTCCCGAATCAGCTGGCTCCGGGCATCCACTGTAAATTACTTCTCGAAAAAGATTTCTTGAACTCGAACCATGACAGGCTCTCCAGAAACAGTCCAACCACTGTACCTTTCCAACAGCGTCTCCCTTCAACATGAAAATAGCACAACGAACCTTGTCGGCATCCGCTAGACCCATGTAGTCATAGATAGTCTCCATGGATCGGATCCACTCCTCAACAACCAGTGGATTGGTGGTACCACCAAACTCCTTAGGTCCCTGCTTGCGGAACCTCTCAGCAACGTCCTCCTCATGCGACTTCCGGGGTCGCTCTGACTGACGCTCCAACATTCTGGTAATCCCAGCTAACATGTCCATGCTGGCTCGCTCATACGGAGTCAACTGAGGTGGTGGGGGAGGAGGAGGAGGTGTAGCATCATCCTGATGGGTCCTATCACGTCGGGGAGGCATTGTTCTGATACACCAAAACCTTATCACGTAAATCTAATTGCATGACTAAGCGTCTATTTTTAAAACTCTAAGGCCAAAACTCATGCAAGGCTAAAACATGCAGCATGCTAACATAAATTTAAATAATAAAATAATAAAACTCACAGACTGGTAGTGTGACTTTTGAGCTCCATGCAACAGGCAAGTATCCCACCAGAACCACCGCTCTGATACCAACTGAAATGAACCAGACTCTAGAAATTTTTTTTGAAACATGTTCGGAATACTTAAACGTAAAGTATGGCTCGTTCCCTTTGAAAGCATTTCTAAATCATTTTCTCAAAATACTTTAAGCATAAATAAAGGAATATTTAAAATCGTTAAAACATCCAACATAATAAAATCAACTGAGTAAAATACTGAATGTAATCATGTTTAAAACCAGAATCTAAAACTGTATCATGACAGAATTGAAACGTAAAGGCGGTCACGGGGTATTGCTGCAGCAGGCGCTCAGAGGTCCTCACCGCCAGTCGGAATATACTCATCAGCAGGATCATCACCTGCACCATTTAAACCTAGTGAGCTTAGAGGCTCAACATGCTCTATCGTAATACATAACAAAGTACATACTAATAAATCGCATGCAAGCACATACTTATAATTAAAATAACGTTAAAGCATGAATGCGTGTATGATCTTAAAACATTGCTTCATACATTTCATATCATAACATATCATATAGCATATAAGGCATGACATAACGTAACCTGAAAAACGTATGAGTCGTATCAGTGAATGTGAGCGAGCGTATGACTGATCAGTCGTAATAACCAACGTACGTGCAGTGTGGTTCACCCCCGTATGAGTCGTATCAGTGAATGTGAGCGAGCGTATGACTGATCAGTCGTAATAACCAACGTACGTGCAGTGTGGTTCACCCCGATATCACACGAGGATTCCTATATGTTACACCTATAACCTATAAATTGCCACTTCACCCCGATATCACACGAGGATCCATAGGCTCATAATCATACCTAAAAACAGGGGATCCCCGGGCCCGGCTACCCGGCTAACTCCCATCATAAAACTTTACCACATCACCTCAATTTCTCGGGTTTTATCTTAAAAAGAGACATGCCTGATCGTTTCATAAAATCTCATGATGCGTGAATTTCTTAAAATCATGAAATTTAAAAGCTTAGCCCGTTAACGTAAAATTAATTATTTCCTTCAAAATATTTACGTACATAGCATACTACATATATGATTAATTATACATTTACGGGCTTCTACATTTTTCTACATCGGTCGAGGGTTGATTCTGGGGCCTGGCTCACCACTTCTAGACTGATCATCGCTCTAAACTTAGCCGATGAAACGAATGTTGACCCCTTTTAAACATTTTAGCCTAATTAAATTAAATTTAGACTTCTAAAAATCAAGGAAATAATGGACTAATTAAAATCAATTTTGACTTTGAAATCAATTTTGACTTAAAATCAATTTTGACTTTTAAAATCAATTTAAATCAATTTTTGACCTCAAAAGCCGATTTCGACCAAAAGATCGATTTTGACCAAATTAAATCCCAAAATGGGATTTGACTTCAATAAAATACCAAAGGCTCCAGTTTTGACTAAAAACTTAAAATTAAACATAAATTTAATTTTTTAAAAGGTTTGACTCAATTTTGACCTTTTGGCTATTTTCTTTAAAATTGGACCTTGGACATAATAATTAAAATAACAGGTCCACAATTAAAATAAATTGAACCTATTTTAAAACATTTGACTCGGGACACGATGAACCAAACGGATCCAACCAAACCAAACCGGTTTGATCGAACCGGCCGGCCCAAACCGTTGCCCTACACACTCGTGAGCCGCCGCTCACTCCATGCGCGACGCCCACTTCCCGACGTTCGTGCTCTCTGCTCCGGACACCATGGCCGGAGCCCCTCCGGCTGGACCACCCCCAGGTCCAGCCGGTTCCAACGGGACCAACCATGGCTCACAGTGCGCGTGCGAAGGCCATGAAGATGGCTGCCCTCCCTGCGCGGCGCACCAGGTGCACTTCACATACAGCCATGGTTTTTGCTCGAACCAGACCCTTTTTCAGTACCTAAAGGCCACCATAGAACCACTACTAATCACCCCTAATCCCCTGGAACACTCCTGGACCGAAGCTTCAAAGATTTGGATGGAAAAATCATGTTAGAAAATGGGGTGTGTGCATGATCCGAAAATAACCATCATAGACTCAATAATTCGCATACATGACATGCCATAATTCATTAAAAACAGTGTAATATAGTCTAAATGGTGAGAAAAATGATTGATATCACATTCTTGGATTGTAGAAGATGAAAATTTGCGAGGTACGAACGTTGTAGACGTGAGATCGGGGCGCAACCGGCTTTGGATCGCCAAGCTTCTTCAATGGAGGAAGGTTTGAATTTTTTGTGTGTTAATGGAGGAGGGGACGGCTGGGAGAGAATGTGGAGGCTAGGTTTGTGTAAATTGGTGTTTAAGAAATAATGAATGTGCCTAATATGACCCCTATTGCTTTAATTAAGAAAATACAAGATTTTCCCTCTAAATAAATTAAAAAGGTGTTTAAAACTCATATTTGGGCTTTAATGATTACATAATTTCGAAATCTAGGTCTCCTCATAATTTAAAATGCCCAAGTTAATGGAGGAGGGGACGGCTGGGAGAGAATGTGGAGGCTAGGTTTGTGTAAATTGGTGTTTAAGAAATAATGAATGTGCCTAATATGACCCCTATTGCTTTAATTAAGAAAATACAAGATTTTCCCTCTAAATAAATTAAAAAGGTGTTTAAAACTCATATTTGGGCTTTAATGATTACATAATTTCGAAATCTAGGTCTCCTCATAATTTAAAATGCCCAAAAACTCAATATACCAGCCCGTATAGGTGAAAAACGGGTTCCCCTCTAAAATAATTATAAAAATACTAATTTTTTCAGAAATTGTTGCTTATAATAAAATAATTTCATTCTTAAAATCCCATAACTTAAAAATCTCAAAATCATTTTCATTCCGGTCGACCCTAATCTCGTCAACGCGTCCGTAGCTCAAGCAGACTAAAAATAACACATGTATACCATGCAGCATAAAATCATAAATAAATCACATAAAATGGCATGTAATCATCTAAAAATATTTTCCCCTAGTCATGCACTATTTCTATGTAGTCAGGAATTTCTGGGCGTTACAAAAACCGTATATATGAGGGCCGAAACGGAAAGAGGTACAGATGCTTCGAGTATATTTGGTTGATCAAAACTTCAATTATTATGGCTATATCAAACATCAGAAGGTTGTTGAGTAGGCCATTTTGAATTATCTATCAACTTTCATTTTAAACCTACAATATTAGAAAATAGAAATTTACTTTCAGTATAGATTTACTGACTCGACTCACAGTATTAGTGTCACTAGATTGTTTAACAGACTAGTAGCCAATATATTGATTTCAAACGTAGACTAAAGCATTCTATGTTGATTGAATTGTAGTTGGCATAAGATTGAAAATTAGTCTACGTGAATAAAAATCAATAAAGTATACATATACTAAAATAGTATCGCAAGAGCTACAAGAAAATAAATTCCATGGTGGGAGTACTTTTAAGTATTTGCAAATATTTTCTTAAATTATAATATAATACTTTAAATTTTTACAATTACAAATACCTGTCTATACTTCTACTTATACTTCAACTTTTGTATTCTATTATCAAAATATACAAATTGTTGGATCTGTACAATAGGTCAGATCTTAATTTTGATAAACACAAAACATGCTGTTATGTTTCTAACGATTTAATCAAGTGCGCAGGTCTAAGTTGAAGCAGGTCAGACCTGAGGTAAAGAAGTGCACTGTAGCATATAGGAAGCGAGCTGAAGCAGATCGTAAGCAAACTGAAAGCGACGAAATGAGTGCTATTGAGGAGATGTCCAAGTTGGAACAGTAGGAGACGTCCAAACTGGTCCAGCAGGCGACATCCAAGCTGATCCAGTTTAGAGAGAAGATCAGCACAGAAGAAACCAATTCAGAGCAGGTTTCAGCTCAGGAGAACAACGTTCAGTTCAGAGATCAAGTGCAGATCACAGTTCGGCTTGCAGTTCAGCAGCTCAGAACAGATAATTACTGTTCATTTCTTCAACAGATAGTTACTGTTCATTTCTTCAACAGATAACGAAATTCCAGAATTTGATTCCTTATTCATCTCCGCTTCAATTCATATGAATTGTTCGAGTTAACTGACAGATTCAACTAGCAAATTTATTCAGTTTTCATCTTCGCAAGCATTACAGAGAATCCTCAATCATTCTCAGAACATCATCGAACAACGAAAAAGCAGTAAATCGTAGAGGAAGAAAGAAAATAGATTTACGAAAGAAAAAAAGAGCAGAACATTATTTTAAGAAATGTTTTAAGTTATGACAACAGAAAGGGTCCCCAGGAAGGATAAGGATTACGGCTGACGAACCGTATACCCCTTCAAAACCCAAGGAAGGATCAGGATTACGGGTCGACGGACTTGTATACCCCTTCACCTTGAGCCATAGTGCTAGACTGATATCAGGAGTTTGATCAAACGAATTGGACCAAAATGTTTAAAGTGTTGTCATAATTTCAGAAGAGCGCAAGTGTGATTTTAATCACAGCTCTAGAGAATGTTTAAAGAAAATATTTTCAGAATTTGATTATGTTTTATGCTTTCAGTTTCTATCAGATTTCTTGGATATGTATTGCGCTTGTTCATTCTAAAGCGTATTCAGAATTCAGTTATGTATTCAGCTTTCAGATTCCAGTTACAGTTTCAGTTCTATTGCATGATTTCGTTATTCTAGATTTTACCTGCTGAGCCTTTGGCTCACTAGTTTTCATTGAGTGCAGGTAATCAGCAGTAAGAGCTGGAGGGAGATGATCAGAAAGGAAGGATGTGTTTATCGTGGACATCTTCCGTTGTTTCTTTCAGACTTTGTTTTGATGTACAGAACTTTAGTTATGGTTTTGTATGTTAACAGATTTCTATTTCCTCATTTTTGTAGAAATCTGTATGAACTTTTGGTGTAAAGATATATGCAAGTTCATTCGTATTTCTATCAGCTGTTGTATCAGTTCCGCGTGTGTTTTTACGATCAGCTGAGGATTTAGTTCAGTGTTTTGTACACCCTTGAAGCTGATTCTCTTCATTGGTTATGAAAAGTGTTTATCAGATTTTGATTCTACTTCCGCTCACGTCATTGTTTCATTTGTTCCGCATTTCAGCAGATGAATTGTGTTTATTCGCAATTTAGTCTAGAATTTTAGTAACGACTTTTATGTTTGTTAAGATTGAAATTTTTGGGTCTTTCAATTCGAACCCCAAATTTCTAAATTTCTTTTGAGAAAATTCGGGTCGTTACATTAGCTCTTAAATGATAAAAAGATAAACAATATATATCTGAATTCTGAAACTCGATTAAATCAAGAGTTAAATAGAATAGCATTGTAATCCCTCAATCTCATAACTTTCTAATTTGTGGCCTCTAAAATATCTGGGCATTACAATTACTGTCAGGACTGGTTTCCTCTAAGGGATTACCTCTTCTACCTCTTCCTCATCCTGACATCTTATGATCTATAGCCCGTAATCCGCCACATATAATTATCAGAACATGCTAAAATTTAAATACAATGTTCTGAAAAAAATAAACTCACAGCTTTGGAGAAACGGTCGATGAGATCTGATCCAACTGACAGTGTATGTGTTTATCTCAGGAACATTGCTCTGATACCATGTTGTGAGCACCCGAACCCACAGGGTCAAGAATTTGGGGTGAATTAAAATTTTGAAATAAAAAGAAGGACTAAACGACAATTTGTTATAAGCTGTATTTCTTATAACTTAGAAAAATTTCGAAACACAAACACAAAACTGACATACAAACTTTCGGCGCCAAGTACTGAAAATTTACGAAAAACAGATTTCATATATATACTGCAAAAGCGATATTACAACATCTGAAATTCTATATGAATTCACTACTGTTGCAATAGATCTAATACAGATGTCTAAGATAAAAGACAATAACATCTAAGACACGAAAAACGCTGCCCATAGATAAACACTTCACCACCCAGCTGTCTCAGCTTCCACCTTCCGCTTGTCCCTTAACTGTCTCACCTGCACCATTTTAAAAGCTAATGAGCCTAGAGGCTCAGCAAAAAAATCTGAGTAATAACAAAGTCATTTAACGCAGGCAGACATCTGAACATTTACATAACAGAGTTTAAAGGAACTTCATTAAACGTCGTAAACATCTTAAAATTTCTTTCATAGCTTGGATGCTGGGACAATAACCCAGATCCCTTCAATTAATTTCTTGAACTTTATGATTTATGGCTTAGAAGCTCTCCTTAGGTCCGTTATGCACTTGATCAAATGACTTCTGATATCAGTTCTTAGCATAAAACTCATTGTAAAGGGGTATACAGATCCGTCGATCCGTAATCCTAATCCTTCCTGCTGTTGAAGGGGCACACTGGTTCGTCAGCCAGGCACTGACCCTTCCTTATGACTGTCTGTTATCTATGCCATAAATCCTTAAAATAAACTTTCATTCCTTTAAACTCTTATCTTTGGAAATCTTTCTTTGAAATTTCCTTTGAAATCTTACTGGGTTCGCTTCTTTTTAAAACTGGCTTCCCATTTTTAAAACTTTACCGAGTATAAGATTTAACTATTGGAAAACAATCGCTGAAATAGAAACAGATTTCTCTAAAAGAAACTGTACTGGAAAACAAAACAGATTCCTCAGGTGGAACGTAACGTTGAACAGATGTGACAACGAGAAACAGTACTGTTAGCGTGAAACAGATCTGACTATGAAAATTACATCGCTAACATTGAAACAGATGTCGTGGGTCAACTCAGATGTCAACGCAGGAACAGTGTTTGGAAAAAGAAACAGATGTATCTAATGGAATAGTATTTAGGAATGAAACAGCTGTGACTAGATCAACTCAGATGTCAACGCAACTAAGTTGGTCAACTCAGATGTCAACGAGTAATCGCAAGCGACTCAGCAGTGAAGTATCTAATACTGTGAAATCTAACAAAAATCTGATGTGTAGCGAAAACACCAGATGAAATGAAAACTGCTGATTTTAAATATGAAATTCAATCGCTGACATAAGAACCAAAATCTGAATAAAAACTTGGTGCTGCAACATCACAAACGACATCTACCATACCATTTCTGCCTATCAAACCAGACTTAGATTCTGATTCTACTAGTGTGAGACCCTTAAGTTTAGAATGATTAATTGGATTAATTAATCGGATTTGAGGAGTTGCGGATTTGTGCGTGAACAAATCTGAGTGACCCGCTTTCAGTTGGAAGACTCCGTAGGTATCTTGGGTTAGACTTCATGTTTAGAAAAATTCTGGAAAATTGTAGTATTTTCAGATTCCTACTATAGATACTTTATTATGAGTAACGGGTTCTATTGGGTGAAACCCGTTTGTAATTTAGAGTAAAATCTATGGATTTTTTGTGAGAAATCTGTTCAGAGGAGAAATCTGTTAGCGCTAGAATCTGTTCAGAAGTCTGCTAACAGCTTTGTAGTGTGGGGACTTAAACGTCGTCATTTTGGGCTTAGTGAACAGTAGGAATCTGTTGATCGCGTGTATTATAGCAGCGTTGCGTTTTGATTTAAGGGTCGTTAGGATCAACAGCAGCGCTTACGTGGATTCCAGATGTTGGTGGGTTAGCGCGTTTTGTTGTTCAGCTGTTGACAGTAGGGATGACGTGTCCCTACTCGACGTCGTTTGGTTAAGTTGATGCGACGCCGTTTTTCTTAGCGTTGTTTGAGAATTTAGTCGCTGGTTGAGTGAACAGCGTTGTCGACTGGTTTTGTTGGTGATATCTGCTGGAAGCAAGTGCGGGGGCGCGAGATGTAATGAGAACGCGACACGTGTTGGTCAACCTTTTTTTGTTGACTGCTGATATCGTAGAGCAAATCAACAGTTGCATTGTAGAGGATGTGTTTTTGTTAAGTGACCAGCCGTTGGTTTGAGTAACCAGTTGTAGGAGCAACGTGACGTCGTTTAGCGCTCGTTGTTTTGAGTTGCGATTGCTGGCGTGAGCTTCAAACTGTTGAGGAATCTGTTGAGTTGTTTTACCCAGTCGCTGGTTTAGATGATCAGCAGTCGACAGATATGGTGACGTATTCGGTGCGACGTCGTTTTAGCATTAACGCCATTTCCAGCTTTTAGAGTCTTGATGTTCAGATTTCTCCGTGGTTTTGGAACGCGACGTCTGGTGCCAGCTTTTGGTTGTTAGGCAATCCAGAAGTTGGGTTAGCCACCAGCTGCTGCTTGTGTGAGACACCAGCTTTTGGGTTTGAGGACCAGTCGTAAGCAGCGACCAGCCGTTGGTTTGTTTTGTGACTGCTGATTGGGATTTTGGTAGTGCATCTTCTGGTTTTTGTCGGTGGATGATTTTAACTAGCTTTCACGCGTGTATTTAAGGAATACTTGGTCTTCGAGTTGAGATACTAGATCCCATACTTAGTGAAATTTCTCCCGACTTTTATCCTCTGTTCGCGAACCCTAGAGTACTGTTCATCGTGAGTTTCTCCGGCGAATTCCCGTCGTTTCCGGCCACCGTTTTTCACGTTCAAGGTAGCGTTGGAATCCTATCTTGAAGCTCTTTTGATTGATAGCCCTCTTGGAGGCTTTCATTGGCTGGTTGTGGAACACGAGGCTACTGTCTTTCGGCCTTGTGTTTGTGCGTTCAGGTAGCCTTTCGATTTGGTATTGAGATTTTGTTCCTAGCCTAGAATTGAGCTTCCTGTTGAATTGTTGTATAGGATGATAGCTGGTTGAGTGGGTAATTCCCAGTCGTGCTTTCTGTGTATTAGCGTCCCTGTGATTTATGCTCTGTGTGCTTCGACAGGTTGCAATCCAGATTTCTCGGGACCTTTGTTGAAGTAATTGTTGAACAGGATTAAGGTGCCTTAATAGATTCGAACTTCCGGGCAGATTCGTGAAATTTTGTAGGAGCCCGTGAGGTATCTTAGTTGAACCGGCCGTTGGTATCGTTTCTTGGTGGAATCTGTTTGAGGTAGTTGCCTTGAAAGGTATGAATTGAGCTTGTAATTCAGCTTTGAGATAGGCATGGGAATGTATTATGTGTGTACTGTACAGTTGCGCCTGGTGTTGTGTTGAGGCAGAGCTGTGTGTATTCGGTATGTCTATTGACTGATTTGTCGTGCTTATACTTGCTGTAGCTTAAGCTGGTTGTATCCTGCATGGTTGTTTACTTGTTGTACGGCCATATATGCGTATTACAGTATGCTGTGGGATGTAATCATTGGAGCTCTTCTCTCGGTGTGGTAGCTAGTGTTTCATAACCACGATTGAGTGCAGCTGGAGGATGTGGTTGAGTTGTTCCCAATCCTCAGTTGAAGTGACCTGGATAGAGGTTGGCGGGTGGTTGGTCCACTTACAATTCCTTGCGAACTGGCGCGTGGCTCCCGCGCAGGTGCGGCGATGAGCCACTCTATTTTCCACTGGGTGCGATCGGGTAGCTTCCGAGACTTGGTGATGTGTCACAGTTGTTGTTGCCTGTTCGTTTGGCCTTCCGATTGTTATCGATGTTCCTTGTACCGATCATGCATGTACACGACATGATTCATTGCATGCTGTATCTGATTTCTGTTTTATGTTACTCTTCGTACTAGGGTTTTACCCCATGTCCCTTTGGGACTGGTTGTTTTGTTTGTTTGCTTGTTGTTCAGGTCTTCCAGGTTATTCCGCTGGTCTTGGTGTTGATCCAGCTGGAGGTGCCCCAGTGCGTAGAGTGTCCCTGTTAGCGTATAGCATATGTGTATCAGTTCTATTAGCCAGGGAGTGTCCTATGCTTTGTGTATTTAGTTGTTGTATTAGTTGACTGATACTTGTTTAATGCTGTGCTGTTGTATTATGGCTTTTAGCATTGTGTATTTTTATCAACTGGGATATTTTGAGGTATCGTGGTATTTTAAAATTATGTATAGATGAGTGGGTGATTCTCATATTCTCGTACCCGCACCGTGGCTACATCTGTTTGTTGATCCTTGCCTCCGTCTGTTGTTCAGCTTTGAGTTGTTGAGCTCCTGTGGACTCCCTGTTTCGGTTGTAGTCCCTTCCTTTGCATTTTGTGAGGCATAGATGTATCACGATTAGTGGAGACCCTGCTAGATGAGATGCCTCACCTTTGTCTTGGCGTTGGAGGCCGTTGTGTTTCCTTTGGAGATTTGGCGTACATCTTTTAAGGTGGAGAGCGATTAGCGGTTTCTGTCTTCACTCAGTTCAGTTTGTCTGTGAGTTAGCGCTATTGGATAGAGTTGGTTAAATATTTCAGATGTGAGTTTAACGTCTGCCTGCGCGAGAGAAGCTCGTTACTGATGATTTGTTGGAAGGACCATCCAGCAGTGCTAGTAGCGTTGAGTATATAAGATGCCTTCCAGCATTTGGTAGTTTTTGTAGAGCTTCCTTGTTGGTTCTGAGTGTCAGTTTAGCGTGGGTAGTAAAATTATGATTGTTGGATTGTCTATATCAGCCCATTTTGTCCTTGTGCTAAGGCTTATTCTAGGGAACTGGCAAGTGGAAATGGTGGTGATACATTAGCAAGATTGCCTAGTTTTTGTTAGAGTAGATGGGCTGGTAGCCAACTTGTGGAGTGTGGGTTTTATAGACTCTTGTATATGACAATCTTTATTTATGAAATACGCATTTATTTATGGCATTCTTTATTTTCATTATGTTATATACTGTTAACAATTGTGTTGGATGAAGACCTAGAATGCACTATAGTGTATGTTAGATGTGATAGTGGATATGATGCTATCATGAAACACATCTAATAGACACTGTGCATTCTGAACTCGTTCCTAGTCGATTGGGCCGTCAAAATGAGGATAAGGCCGCCCGATCTTGAGACTAGCATCTGCGATGTGAAGTACCATGTTTCATTGGTAGGGAACATTGTGATGTTCTGAGCATGCAGATGGATAGTGACCTGGTGATCTATCGAACTACCCTCGTTCAGACTTT
>KV003938.1:54498-78028 GCA_001598015.1 Dorcoceras hygrometricum | reverse complement strand
TAAAGTGGGTCTGTTTGTGGCCCGTTCCCACCCCTACAAATTTGTATCACATATGTGTCATGGTAATTTAAATGTAAATTACTAGATGGGATGGGAGGATATTTGAAGACGGTGGAGATGACGATCAAAGATATTGAAGACCGAAGATCTGTAAAACCGGAAGCAATTGTAATAGGATTGCATTGCATATTGCATTTCACCTAGGATTGGACCCAGGTCCGTGATTGGCAACCACGGACCGCATAGCTCTCGCGATCGGTCATCCCAAAGTTTATTTATATATTTGATATATGTTGAATCAACATGTTTTAAATTATGATTTAAAATATTATGAGACCAAAATTTTCAAAATAAAATACCTCGTTTTAAATATGATTTAAAACTAATATCCAGATTAAAAGTTTATTCGATAAACTAAGGGAATTTAAATCTGTTTAAATTATCCCTACCTTCCATCAACAATGGGTGTACGCCGATGCTACCCGCATACATGGCCCGACTCATATTATTGAGGGGGTTATGTATGCCGAAAAGCTGTACATGACATTGACACATGTTGTGAGTCATTGGAACTCCCTTTAACGTTAGCTCATATTATTGGGGACGTTAAGGGGACCGTCCTTTACGACTCAACATTGATGGGTCATCTTGACACGTGATAGTAATCAGCGTCATATTATTGGGCCCTTACTGGACGTGAGGTGAATACATGGAGGTTGCACCGATTGAAATTGGACTCTACCTTTTGGGGGTCATGGTTGGCTGATATTATTCGGGACCATGATCGCTTGATTGGACTCTGTGTACCCACTAAGGAAACTTGATTTCCCGATTTCATTAGAGGGTGGTGAAATCGTTAAAATAGTGGGAGGATAATTCATAAAACTAAATGACCTTATTTTATGTCTTAGCATTTTTCATATATAGTTAGTAATGCATGTCTGTTTTTCTTTTCAGTATAAACTGCTTTATAATGTCTTCGATCAAAAACCCACTCGCTGCTATACTGGATAGCAACAAGTTCACCGGTCTGAACTACCAAGACTGGCTTCGAAACCTCAACATTGTGTTGGCTTCGGAGAAACTTCTCTATACGATAGAGAAGAGCCCTCCGAAGGAAGCCCCTGCCGATATCAGCCCTGAGAAGCTGACTACGCTTAAACAATGATGGGACGATGAGCTTAAGACTCGATGCTATGTGATGGAATCGATGTCCAACGAAATGCAATGGTGCTTTGAGAAGACGAAGTATGCTGCTGACATACTCTTTCATCTCAAGGAACTGTATGGGGAGAACTCTCGACATGAGAGGTTCACCGCTGTCAAGGAGCTTATGACGAGCCGCATGCACGATGGGACTTCGGTCCACGAGCATGGGGTTCGTATGATTGGGCTCGTTGAAAAGCTGGAGAGCCTTGATATCACACTTCCACATGAGATGTCTGTGGATGTGCTTCTCCTCTCACTACCCGTTGCATTCGACCCCTTTGTGGTCAATTTCAACATGAACAAGCTGGCAGCCACCCTCGAAGAGGTGGTTAACATGCTGGTCGTGTTCGAGGGGACCATAAAGAAGGACAAGCCCGTGCTCCTTATGGGATCTTCTTCCTCTGCGAAGAAGGGGCCCAGACGCAAGGGTAAGAAGCGTTCTGCCCCTGCGAAGGAGGAAAAGCCCACTAAGAAGCCCAAGGCAAAGACTTCCAAGCCAAACAAGACCGAGGATGCTTGCCACCACTGCCACAAGCCTGGGCATTGGAGGAGGAACTGCAAGGAGTACCTCGAGCAGTTGCGAACTGCAAAATGTATGTTCTATATTGAAATAAATATGTCTCTTAATACCGGTTGTAGATCTCATATCTGCAATGATTTGCAGGTGATGACAAGAAGCCGACGTCTTAGAGATGGTGAGACCCACTTGAGGCTGGGCAATGGAGCAAGAGTTGCTGCAGTAGCTATAGGAGATGTTTATTTATTTCTGTCTTCAGATTTTAAGTTGTTATTGAGAAACGTTTTATTTGTTCCGAATTAATAAAGAACATTATTTCTGTTTCTATGCTTGATAGTGATGGATATTCTTGTATGTTTGCTAATTCGATTTGCAATATTTACAAGAATGAATGTTTAATTGGAATTGGGGAACGCGAAAACGATTTGTACACCTTAAAATTGAAACAAGTTCCAACTCACGATGTCGAAACACATACAACAAAAATTAAAAGGAAATACGATAGCTTAAATCCAGCACAACTTTGGCACGCTAGGCTAGGTCATATTTCTCTAAGAAGGATGAACAAGTTAGTTAGGAGTGACATGTTTGATTTGTCAGACATTAACTCCCTACCGACTTGTGAGTCTTGTATCAAGGGAAAGATGACTAAACAACCCTTCAAGGGCAAGCCTGAACGTGCTCAAGGCCCATTGGATTTGATCAATACTGATGTGTGTGGCCCACTTAGCATTGGTAATAAGTACGGTCACACATACTTCATCACCTTTACCGATGATTACTCTAGGTATGAGTACTTGTACTTAATGAAGCACAAGTCTGAATCCTTTGAAAGGTTCAAAGAATTCAAGGCTGAAGTAGAAAATCAGTTAGGGAAAATTATTAAAGCACTTCGATTCGATCGAGGTGGTGAATACTTGAGTGCTGAATTTCAAGACTATTTGAAAGAGAATGGGATTCTCTCACAGTGGACCCCTTAGGCCACACCACAACTCAATGGTGTAGCGAAGCGTCGTAATCGAACCTTGATGGACATGGTTCGGTCTATGATGAGCTTCACTGAGCTTCCTACCTCGTTTTGGGGCTATGCGCTCGAAACGGCGGTAATGTTGTTGAACAATGTCCACACCAAGGCAGTGGATAAGACTCCATATGAGATATGGATGGGAAAACCACCTAAATACTCATACATGAGGATTTGGGGTTGTCCTTCTTACGTGAAGCAGACAGTGGGAGATAAGCTGGATACTAGATCCATCTTATGCTACTTCATTGGGTATCCAAATAATTATATTGGATACTACTTATACTATCCAAACGAAACAAAAGTGTTTGTTTCTAGGAATGCCACATTTATGGAAAGGTAATTTCTACTTGATAGAAAGGGCAAAATAGTAGAACTCGAAAAAGTTCGAGAACCAACTGAAGTACCAAGTGAATCTCCTGTGCCTCCAGAGCCGGTACCAGAAATGGTCGCACCTAGGAGATCCAAAAGGGTTCCTAGGGCTCCTGAAAGATATGGTTTCCTCCTTGAAGATGATCAAAGTGATCAAGTTGTTGGATGTGATCCAAGGACTTTCAAGGAGGCAATTTCCGATGCTGATTCTAATTTGTGGCTTGAAGCAATGTAGTCTGAGATTGATTCAATGCATGCGAACCATTGGAATCTTGTTAATCCTCCCGAAGGAATTGTTCCTATTGGGTGCAAATGGATATACAAGAGGAAACTTGGGCCTGATGGTAAGGTATTGACCTACAAGGCACGACTAGTCACGAAAGGTTACACTCAAAGGTAAGGTGTTGACTATGATGAAACCTTTTCACCAGTCTCAATGTTCAAGTCGATTAAATCTTACTGGCCATAGCCGCATATGGTAAGGTATTGACCTACAAGGCACGACTAGTCACGAAAGGTTACACTCAAAGGTAAGGTGTTGACTATGATGAAACCTTTTCACCAGTCTCAATGTTCAAGTCGATTAAATCTTACTGGCCATAGCCGCATGGTACGACTATGAGATATGGCAAATGGATGTGAAAACTGCGTTCCTTAATGGAAACATTAAGGAAGAGATCTAATGACGCAGCCTGAGGGTTTCACATCTGTGGAAAGTGAGCATAAGGTATGCAAACTTCAGAGATCGATCTACGGTCTCAAACAAGCATCGAGGAGTTGGAACCTGAGATTCGATGAAACAATTGAGGAATTTGGTTTCATCAAGAATCTCGAGGAGCCATGTGTATTTAAGAAGGTAGTTAAAAGCGCTGTGACATTCCTTGTACTTTATGTTGATGACATTCTACTCATTGGGAATGATGTAGGAATGCTGCAGTCAACTAAAGTCATATGCTCTGAGTGTCACGAGCCGCTACCAAGCCAACCCCGACCAATTGCATTGGAAGGCTGTGAAGGATATTCTTAAGTACTTGCGAAGGACTAAGAATATGTTCATGGTCTATGGGGGTGGTGAACTGAGATTGGAAGGCTACACTGATTCTAGATTACAATGTGACGTGGATGATTCGAAGTCAACCTCTGGATTTTTATTCATGCTCAATGGTGGTGCTGTCTCTTGGAAGAGTTCCAAGCAAGACACCATCGCGGATTCAACCACTGAGGCTGAGTACATCGCAGCATCAGCTGCTGCTAAGGAGGCGGTTTGGATAAGGAATTTCGTCCAAGAGTTGGGCGTCATTCCTGATGGAGTTGGTCCAGTCCCGGTGCACTGCGACAACACAGGTGCCGTTGCGCAAGCAAAGGAGCCTAGATCTCAACAAAGATCCAAACATATACTAAGGAAATACCACATAATCCGGGATATTGTGGCTAGAGGTGACATAGCAGTTGAGAGAGTCGTCTCTGCAGACAACATTGCTGATCCACTTACGAAGCCCTTTCCTGGACCGTTGTTTGAAAAACATCGCGAAACAATTGGACTACGTCTGATGAGTAGTTGGCTATAGGACAAGTGTGAGATTGTTAGAGTAGATGCCCAACTAGCCAACTTGTGGCGTGTGGGTTTTATAGACTCTTGTATATGACAATATTTATTTATGAAATACGCATTTATTTATGGCATTCTTTATTTTCATTATGTTATATAATGTTAACAATTGTGTTGGATGAAGACCTAGAATGCACTATAGTGTATGTTAGATGTGATAGTGGATATGATGGCTATCATGAAACACATCTAATAGTCAATGTGCATTCTGAACTCTTTCCTAGTCGATTGGGCCGTCAAAATGAGGATAAGGCCGCCCGAGCTTGAGACTAGCATCTGCGATGTGAAGTACCATGTTTCATTGGTAGGGAACATTGTGATGTTCTGAGCATGCAGATGGATAGTGACATGGTGATCTATCGAACTACCCTCGTTCGGACTTTCCAAGTGGTTACCATTTGTCGAGTGGATAAGTCCGAGGTCTTGGTTGTACTGATTAGTCCTCACTACTCGAAACGTCATTGAGACTCTACATGATAGGCGGCTCACTTTGACCCGTTTTCCGACTCATTTGGGGTCATTAGGCGGCGAGATTGGGTGAGGTCCCGATGCATGTAAGATTCGATGCTTCGTTGTCGAGGATTCACCGCTCGCTTTCATGCGTGGATATCCTATGTTATCTGAGGAGACAATAGTGTGATAAATCTCTGGCCAGAGTACTGGATGTGTTTTAGGTAAATGGGTTTACCTAGTAACACTCGCGATGTCACTATTCGATCTCCAAGATGTATGCATAGTTATCGGATCTATAGCGACTCTCGATTTACCAATGGTCGTTGATCTGATCGGGATATATGTGTTGAAAGGACCGTACTGTATGCCAACCATGACCGACTGGTTCTTGCATGCACTATCAGTGATACCTAGGGAATCATGGGGCGATGTTGCTAGGCGCTTTACCATGATCCGTTGGGCAAGTCCGAAATTGTGATTTCGGAGTCACAATGGTTGTGGGCCTACGGCTAGCTGTATTCCTGAATCATTGAGGGTCACACAAGTACTGGATTCATGATTCCCGCACGGAAACTGAGCTCTAGGTGTTGAGCATAGGAGGAGGATTTTAGGGAGTGCGACTTCCTAAAAGTCAACAGGAGTCAAATTGCGATTTCCCAAAGTTGAGGGACTAAACTGTAATTTTGGACTAGGTGGTCTGAAAAATTGTTTTCGCATCATAATATTCAGTTTGGAAATTGAGTCGATCGATCCGATCTGATCATAGATCGGAATTATGATGAAGCCACGGTGGTACGGTTGAAACGAATGTTCATATGGACCTGGGCCCGCCCCAGGCCCATTGGGCTAGTGGAAGCCCATCATTGGTCTACTTATGCTAGACCTAGGGCTACACATCTAACACAGAAAACAACCCTAGCTCTCCACATAGCCTCCGCCCCCTCCTCCAATTCTCCCTCGCCTTTGATTTTCAGCTGTTGTCGGCATAGCAGTGTAGTGGAAATGAGCTCCTCGTTATGTTTGATCTTTTGGAGATCTTAGCAAGATTTGTTTTTGTTTTTAAGCTGGCAGTGCCTTCATGAATCCTTTTCTTTGCACGGCGTGTTTATGTTGAGGAAGTGAACCAAACTCGTCGCATATGCTACAAGTGTTGAGTCAGATTTTTGTAGCTAATTACTCGTTGCTATTTCTCAACAGTCGATTGCGGGTTGTGATGTTTCCTGTATCTTGAACTCTCGGTTAGTAGCCTTTGAGTTGAGAGTGGAGTGCTTTTGATTGTTCTATGTGTAACTTAACTTTCCAGTGTTGGCGAGGTTTTATTCTATTCCAGAGTTGTTGTTTGATTTCGAGGACGAAATCTTTTAAGTTGGAGAGAGATGTGAGCCCCTTAAGTTTAGAATGATTAATTGGATTAATTAATCGGATTTGAGGAGTTGCGGATTTGTGCGTGAAAAAATCTGAGTGACCCGCTTTCATTTGGAAGACTCCGTAGGTATCTTGGGTCAGACTTCATGTTTAGAACAATTCTGGAAAATTGTAGTATTTTCAGATTCCTCCTATAGATACTTTGTTATGAGTAACGGGTTCTATTGGGTGAAACCCGTTTGGAATTTAGAGTCGAATCGAAGGATTTGTTGTGAGAAATCTATTCAGAGGATAAATCTGTTAGCGCTAGAATCTGTTCAGAAGTCTGCTAACAGATTTGGAGTGTGGGGACTTAAACGTCGTCGTTTTGGGCTTAGTGAACAGTAGGAATCTGTTGATCGCGTGTATTATAGCAGCGTTGCGTTTTGATTTAAGGGTCGTTAGGATCAACATCAGCGCTTACGTGGATTCCAGATAATGGTTGGTTAGCGCGTTTTGTTGTTCAGCTATTGACAGCAGGGATGACGTGTCCCTATGCGACGTCGTTTGGTTAAGTTGATGCAACGCCGTTTTGATTAACGTTGTTTGAGAATTTAGTCGCTGGTTGAGTGAACAGCGTTGTCGACTGGTTTTGTTGGTGATATCTGCTTGCAGCAAGTGCGGGGGTGCGAGATGTAATGAGAACGCGACACGTGTTGGTCAACCTTTTTGTGTTGACTGCTGATATCGTAGAGCAAATCAGCAGTTGCATTGCAGAGGATGTGTTTTTGTTAAGTGACCAGCCATTGGTTTGAGTAACCAGTTGTAGGAGCAACGCGACGTTGTTTAGCGCTCGTTGTTTTGAGTTGCGATTGCTGGCGTGAGCTTCGAATTGTTGAGGAATCTGTTGAGTTGTTTTACCCAGTCGTTGGTTTAGATGATCAGCTGTCGACAGATATGGTGACGTATTCTGTGCGACGTCGTTTTAGCATTAGCGCCATTTCCAGATTTTAGCGTCTTGATGTTCAGATTTCTCCGTGGTTTTGGAATGCGACGTCTGGTACCAGCTTTTGGTTGTTAGGCAATCCAGACGTTGGGTTAGCGACCAGCTGCTGCTTGTGTGAGACACCAGCTTTTGGGTTTGAGGACCAGTCGTAAGCAGCGACCAGCCGTTGGTTTGTTTTGTGACTGCTGATTGGGATTTTGGTAGTGCATCGTCTGGTTTTTGTCGGTGGATGATTTTAACTAGCTTTCACGCGTGTATTTAAGGAATACTTGGTCTTTGAGTTGAGATACCAGATCCCATACTTAGTGAAATTTCTCTCGACTTTTATCCTCTGTTCGCGAACCCTAGAGTACTGTTCACCGTGAGTTTCTACGGCAAATTCCCGTCGTTTCCGGCCACCATTTTTCACGTTCGAGGTAGCGTTGGACTCCCCTTTTGAAGCTATTTCGATTGATAGCCCTCTTGGAGGCTGTCGTTGGCTGGTTGTGGAACGCAAGGCTACTGTCTTTCGGCCATGAGTTTGTGCGTTCAGGTAGCATTTCGATTTGGTATTGAGATCTTGTTCCTAGCCTAGAATTGAGCTTCCTGTTGAATTGTTGTATAGGATGATAGCTGGTTGAGTGGGTAACTCCCAGTCGTGCTTTCTGTGTATTAGCGTCCCTGTGATTTATACCCTGTGTGCTTCGACAGGTTGCAATCCAGATTTCTCGGGACCTTTGTTGTAGTAATTGTTGCACAGGATTAAGGTGCCTTAACAGATTCGAACTTCGGGGCAGATTCGTGAAATTTTGTAGGAGCCCGTGAGGTATCTTAGTTGAGCCGGCCGTTGGTATCGTTTCTTGGTGGAATCTGTTTGAGGTAGTTGCCTTGAAAGGTACGAATTTAGCTTGTAATTCAGCTTTGAGATAGGCATGGGAATGTATTATGTGTGTACTGTACAGTTGCGCCTGGTGTTGTGTTGAGGCAGAGCTGTGTGTATTCTGTATGTCTATTGACTGATTTGTCGTGCTTATACTTGCTGTAGCTTAAGCTGGTTGTATCCTGCATGGTTGTTTACTTGTTGTGCGGTCATATATGCGTATTACAGTATGCTGTGGTATGTAATTATTGGCATTGCAAGCATACATTTCATGTTGAGCATTGTAATGCATCTGCATAGCATATTGGGCCCTCGATTCCTTTGGCAGCCGTGCTTTTTATATGTTGCTCGGTTTGGAGCTCTTCTCTCGTGGTGCGGTGCTGTGTTGCATAACCACGATTGAGTGCAGCTGGAGGATGTGGTTGAGTTGTTCCCAATCCTCAGTTGAAGTGACCTGGATAGAGGTTGGCGGGTGGTTGGTCCACTTGCAATTCCGTGCAACCTGGCGCGTGGCTCCCGCGCAGGTGCGGCGATGAGCCACTCTATTGTCCACTGGGTTCGATCGGGTAGCTTCCGAGACTCGGTGATGTGTCACAGTTGTTGTTGCCTGTTCGTTTGGCCTTCCGATTGTTATCGATGTTCCTTGTACCGATCATGCATGTACACGACATGATTCATTGCATGTTGTATCTGATTGCTATTTTATGTTGCTCTTCGTACTTGGGTTTGACCCCATGTCCCTTTGGGACTGGTTGTTTTGTTTGTTTGCTTGTTGTTCAGGTCTTCCAGGTTATTCCGCTGGTCTTGGTGTTGATCCAGCTGGAGGTGCCCCAGGTGGTGCATATAGTGTCCCAGTTAGCATATAGCATATAATGTATCAGTTCTATTAGCCAGGGAGTGTCCTGCGCTTTGGGTATTTAGTTATTGTATTAGTTGACTGATACTTGTTTAATGCTGTGCTGTTGTATTATGGCTTTTAGCATTGTGTATTTTTATCAACTAGGATATTTTTAGGTATCGTGGTATTTTAAAATTATGTTTTCTTCGTCAGGCCAAAAGCGAAAAATTTTAGCCACTTTTTAAAGTGCTTCCGCTATGTTTTACGTGATTTAACTCTGTGTTGTGTACGAGGCCTGGCATTTTTGGTATCAGAGCTTAAACTGGGATAAGCTCGATTTTTTTTATCACATGTGAGTCTAGGCACAGTAGTGGTTCTTTGAGATGTGCTTGACTACTTGAATTACTTGCTTGTGTGCTTACCTTTGAGTTTCTTCTAGAGATGCCGCCTAGGAGAAGAGGTAGATATAGTAGGCAAGCGGTGGTCAATTCGAGGACTCTGGTTAGTGCTGATAGAGAGTATGCCCCTCAACCGAGTGTTCTTTTGGAATATAGTGAGAGTCTGTCGTCAGCCTTTCACTCTCTTGCTAGTGCTGTCAACAGAGCGGTTGACTTGATGGAAAGCCTTGTAGTTGGACAGACTCGAGTTCAGTAGTCAACAGGACAAAGCGTGGATCCTGTGCCATCTGGAACGTCGTCATCCCAGCCTTCTGTGGCATCGCAGTCTTTGAGTCCTCAGAGGTTTAGACCTATAGGAAGGCAATTTAAGAGATCCAGTTCAAGTTCTTCGAGTTCTGGTGGTTCTAGTGGAGCGAGGTCGACTACGGATTTCTGTGGCCAGTGTGGGGGTAAGCATAAACCTTCTCAATGCGTTGGTGTGCGAGGCGCTTGCAACAATTGTGGTCAGGTTGGGCACTTTGCTAGAGTGTGTCCTACTTTGGGACAGCAGGCTTTGACTAGGAGTTCTTCGAGGTGATCGTATCGTTCTTTTCAGTCCCAGCGATCAAGACTTCAGCCAACTCAGGTGGATGCGATAGCCGAGGAGCGAGATGATGTTTTGACCAGAGGAGGGTGTACAGGTAGTCGTATTTTACTTGTTAACTCTGTGTGAGTTTAGTTTGACGCGTGAGCATCGCACTAGTTGTGATTGTATTTAATTATTTTGGTGGTGCGCGAGGGTTGTTTCCGCCCCATCTTGTTTGTGTGATGACGTGTCCTTGTTCCCCTTTCGGTAGTGAAGTTGTCGTTCCGTGAGTGGTGCTGAGTTAGCTTAACAAGTTGTAAGCAAGTTCTGGTAAAGAAGTTGTGTGTTTTGGGAGTGTTTAGATTCCCTTTGTCAAGAGGATAGCTGTTACTTGTTTGTGATGCGATGTCCAAACTACAGATTGGGATTGGTGATCTCCTTTGTTCGAGGGTTTCTTCCCTCATGTGTTTCAATTGAGTTTCTCCTGATTTCCTTGTAATCTTTAGTACTGTGCGCATCCTCTTTGATTCATTTTTTTCCCGGACAGCAGAATTGCGGTATTTTGAATTCCATTTTATTTCTGCTGTTTGTGTTCCCAGCTGTTGAGTTGTTTTACGAGTTGTATGTATCCAGCTGTTGAACTTTTATTTGTATAACCGCGTCTTGTCATATCTTGTTCGATTTAACTGTTGTATCCGTGCTTGGTTGTTGCTGTTTGTTCCTTACCAGGATGCGAGGGCGAGCGGCGACACCGCACTCTCATCTCCCTGCTGGGATTTGTTAGCCACCATGCGCCGAGTGGTCAACTACCACAGTGCATGGGTTGGGCAACGGCAGGTAGAGCAGCTTTGATGCATCTGGTAATCGGGTATGGTGTATAGATGAGTGGGTGATTCTCATATTCTCATACCCACACCGTGGCTACATCTGTTTGTTGATCCTTGCCTCTGACTGTTGTTCAGCTTTGAGTTGTTGAGCTCCTGTGGACTACCTGTTTCGGTTGTAGTCCCTTCCATAGCATTTTGTGAGGCATAGATGTATCACGATTAGTGGAGACCCTGCTAGATGAGATGCCTCACCTTTGTCTTGGCGCGTTGGAGGCCGTTGTGTTTCCTTTGGAGATTTGGTGTACATATTTTAAGGTGGAGAGCGATTAGCGGTTTCTGTCTTCACTCAGTTCAGTTTGTCTGTGAGTTAGCGCTATTGGATAGAGTTGGTTAAATATTTCAGATGTGAGTTTAATGTCTGCCTGCGTGAGAGAAGCTCGTTACTGATGACTTGTTGGAAGGACCATCTAGCAGTGCTAGTAGCGTTGAGTATATAAGATGCCTTCGAGCATTTGGTAGTTTTTGTAGAGCTTCCTTGTTGGTTCTGAGTGTCAGTTTAGCGTGGGTAGTAAAAGTATGATTGTTGGATTGTCTATATCAGCCCATTTTGTCCTTGTGCTAAGGCTTATTCTAGGGAACTGGCAAGTGGAAATGGTGGTGATACATTAGCAAGATTGCCTAGTTTTCTGGTGTCTGTAGTGGCTGGCAAGTACTCTAAGATTTTCGCTCCGAAGTTGAAAAAGTCTGTAGATGTTTTTGAGTCTTGAGAGACTGCGAGTTTATCGTTTTTCCCGGATCAGCTGCTTAATCCAAGAGACCATCCCGAGAATTGGCAGAGTTTGCGTGTGGAATTCGTTGCCAAGTGAGGTTTGGTATAACCTTCATTGAGATTTTGTACGGTGGGAAGTACAAATTTTGCTTAGCGACTAGAAGAAAGTGAAGAAGTTAGTGGTTTTTAGCGGAGGTTGAGCAGTAGGTGGATGACCTAAGAGATCTGGTTCATAGAGAGCAAAGGGTGAGCGTGACATTTTTACCAGATTTTGCTTTTAAGCGTGGAATTTTGAACCTTCGTTGTGAACCAGGTGCTTCTTGTGAGTCTCTCCTTCTTGTTTTACGTTGAATTTGAAATTGAAGGGTAGGTTAGCTCGTAGATTCATCAGTTTGTTTGAGTGTTTTGGGATCAAATTAGATCTTTGGTGAGCAATTTGCGATTACCGGATGTGTTGTTATAGACACGTGGAGTGTTTTATGTGTCCAAACCAAGAGAATTGCGAATCAGATCCTCTTTTGTTTTGAATACTGATGGGATGAGCAGGACTGGACCCTAAATCATATTGTTTGGCCAGTGAGAATCTTAGTTGCAGAGGGAATGGACAGTAAGAAGAAGGAATATTGAGAGACAGAACTACGATGAGTGGAGTGTGCCCTCATCCTCTTTGGAACGGTCTTTCATTCTTGTGTTTGCTTCCTTCAGACTCAAGTTTCGTCCCTACCCAGTGGTAACTAGTTGTTCTTTTTGTCGAACCCTTCTAGACAGTGCGCGTTGTGACTTGGCCTTTGATTTTCAGCTGTTTTCGGCATAGCAGTTTAGTGGCAATGAGCTCCTCATTATGTTTGATCTTTTTGAGATCGTAGCAAGATTTGTTTTTGTTTTTAAGCTGGCAGTGCCTTCATGAATCCTTTTCTTTGCACGGCGTGTTTATGTTGAGGAAGTGACCAAACTCGTCACATATGCTACAAGTGTTGAGTCAGATTTTTGTAGCTAATTACTTGCTATTTCTCAACAGTCGATTGCGGGTTGTGATGTTTCTTATATCTTGAACTCTCGGTTAGTAGCCTTTGAGTTGAGAGTGGAGTGCTTTTGATTGTTCTGTGTGTAACTTAACTTTCCAGTGTTGGTGAGGTTTTATTCTATTCCAGAGTTGTTGTTTGATTTCGAGGACGAAATCTTTTAAGGTGGAGAGAGATGTGAGACCCTTAAGTTTAGAATGATTGATTGGATTAATTAATCGGATTTGAGGAGTTGTGTATTTGTGCGTGAACAAATCTGAGTGACCCGCTTTCAGTTGGAAGACTCCGTAGGTATCTTGGGTCAGACTTCATGTTTAGAATAATTCTGGAAAATTGTAGTATTTTTAGATTCCTCCTATAGATACTTTGTTATGAGTAACGGGTTCTATTGGGTGAAACCCGTTTGGAATTTAGAGTCGAATCGATGGATTTGTTGTGAGAAATCTGTTCAGAGGAGAAATCTGTTAGCGCTAGAATCTGTTCAGAAGTATGCTAACAGCTTTGGAGTGTGGGGACTTAAACGTCGTCGTTTTGGGCTTAGTGAACAGTAGGAATATGTTGATCGCGTGTATTATAGCAGCGTTGCATTTTGATTTAAGGGTCGTTAGGATCAACAACAGTGCTTACATGGATTCCAGATGTTGGTTGGTTAGCGCGTTTTGTTTTTCAGCTGTTGACATCAGGGATGACGTGTCCCTACGCGACGTCGTTTGGTTAAGTTGATGCAACGCCGTTTTGCTTAGCGTTGTTTGAGAATTTAGTCGTTGGTTGAGTGAACAGCGTTGTCGACTGGTTTTGTTGGTGATATCTGCTGGCAGCAAGTGCGGGGGCGCGAGATGTAATGAGAACGCGACACGTGTTGGTCAACCTTTTTGTGTTGACTGCTGATATCGTAGAGCAAATCAGCAGTTGCATTGTAGAGGATGTGTTTTTGTTAAGTGACCAGCCATTGGTTTGAGTAACCAGTTGTAGGAGCAACGCGACGTCGTTTAGCGCTCGTTGTTTTGAATTGCGATTGCTGGCGTGAGCTTCAAATTGTTGAGGAATCTGTTGAGTTGTTTTACCCAGTCGCTGGTTTAGATGATCAGCTGTCGACAGATATGGTGACATAGTCTGTGCGACGTCGTTTTAGCATTAGCGCCATTTCCAGCTTTTAGCGTCCTGATGTTCAGATTTCTCCGTGGTTTTGGAATGCGACGTCTGGTACCAGCTTTTGGTTGTTAGGCAATCCAGACGTTGGGTTAGCGACCAGCTGCTGCTTGTGTGAGACACCAGCTTTTGGGTTTGAGGACCAGTCGTAAGCAGCGACCAGCCGTTGGTTTGTTTTGTGACTGCTGATTGGGATTTTGGTAGTGCATCGTCTGGTTTTTGTCGGTGGATGATTTTAACTAGCTTTCACGCGTGTATTTAAGGAATACTTGGTATTTGAGTTGAGATACCAGATCCCATACTTAGTGAAAGTTCTCTCGACTTTTATCCTCTGTTCGCGAACCCTAGAGTACTGTTCATCGTGAGTTTCTCTAGCAAATTTCCGTCGTTTCCGGCCACCATTTTTCACGTTCGAGGTAGCGTTGGACTCCTCTCTTGAAGCTCTTTCGATTGATAGCCCTCTTGGAGGCTGTCGTTGGCTGGTTGTGGAACGCAAGGCTACTGTCTTTCGAACATGTGTTTGTGCGTTCAGGTAGCCTTTTGATTTGGTATTGAGATTTTGTTCCTAGCCTAGAATTGAGCTTCCTGTTGAATTGTTGTATAGGATGATAGCTGGTTGAGTGGGTAACTCCCAGTCGTGCTTTCTGTGTATTAGCGTCCCTGTGATTTATGCCCTGTGTGCTTCGACAGGTTGCAATCCAGATTTCTCGGGACCTTTGTTGTAGTAATTGTTGCACAGGATTAAGGTGCCTTAACAGATTCAAACTTCCGGGCAGATTCGTGAAATTTTGTAGGAGCCCGTGAGGTATCTTAGTTGAGCCGGCCGTTGGTATCGTTTCTTGGTGGAATCTGTTTGAGGTAGTTGCCTTGAAAGGTATGAATTGAGCTTGTAATTCAGCTTTGAGATAGGCATGGGAATGTATTATGTGTGTACTGTACAGTTGCGCCTGGTGTTGTGTTGAGGCAGAGCTGTGTGTATTCTGTATGTCTATTGACTGATTTGTCGTGCTTATACTTGCTGTAGCTTAGGCTGGTTGTATCCTGCATGGTTGTTTACTTGTTGTGCGGCCATATATGCGTATTACAGTATGCTGTGGTATGTAATTATTGGCATTGCAAGCATACATTTCATGTTGAGCATTGTAATGCATCTGCATAGCATATTGGGCCCTCGATTCCTTTGGCAGCCGTGCTTTTTATATGTTGCTCGGTTTGGAGCTCTTCTCTCGTGGTGCGGTGCTGTGTTGCATAACCACGATTGAGTGCAGCTGGAGGATGTGGTTGAGTTGTTCCCAATCCTCAGTTGAAGTGACCTGGATAGAGGTTGGCGGGTGGTTGGTCCATTTGCAATTCCGTGCGACCTGGCGCGTGGCTCCCGCGCAGGTGCGGCGATGAGCCACTCTATTTTCCACTGGGTGTGATCTGGTAGCTTCCGAGACTCGGTGATGTGTCACAGTTGTTGTTGCCTGTTCGTTTGGCCTTCCGATTGTTATCGATGTTCCTTGTACCGATCATGCATGTACACGACATGATTCATTGCATGCTGTATCTGATTGCTGTTTTATGTTGATCTTCATACTGGGGTTTGACCCCATGTCCCTCTGGGGCTGGTTGTTTTGTTTGTTTGCTTTTTGTTCAGGTCTTCCAGGTTATTCCGTTGGTCTTGGTGTTGATCCAGCTGGAGGTGCCCCAGGTGGTGCGTAGAGTGTCCCAGTTAGCGTATAGCATATATGTATCAGTTCTATTAGCCAGGGAGTGTCCTGTGCTTTGTGTATTCAGTTGTTGTATTAGTTGACTGATACTTGTTTAATGTTGTGTTGTTGTATTATGGCTTTTAGCATTGTATATTTTTATCAACTGGGATATTTTGAGGTATCGTGGTATTTTAAAATTATGTTTTTTTCGTCAGGCCAAAAGCAAAAAATTTTAGCCACTTTTTAAAGTGCTTCCGCTATGTTTTACGTGATTTAACTCTGTGTTGTGCACGAGGCCTGACTAGCCTCACCGATTACATAGAGTCCAGTTCAGATGTTACCATTCACCAGAAAGAAGAACATTCATGAACATACATAACTCAAATCTGAACTCCTCAGTAAAACATTTTCAATCGTTCTTAAAACATTCTGGGAAACTTGGAAGCAGAAAACATATCTTTTGAACCCAATCTTTCTTTCTTAAACATACGTAAATCTTTTTTGAACATACGTAAACATGAACTTAAACATATCTTTAACATATAGGCAAGCAAACACATGCTGAAGAACAATATATGCTTTAAAATGGTGTAGCAAGGATCAGCTTTTACTTGCCTTTGAACTGAGCTTTATGACAGCAGTTTGTTCCCACAGAGTTCCTCCTCCTCAAGCAATCACACGAGATTCTTTGAAGATATTTGAAAGAACACAAAAGAGTTTTCTATTTGCAAGTGAAAATAAACTTTTCCTTCGTAACATGTATTTATATGGGAAGGATTAGTGGCAGGTGAGGTGTAATCATTAAGCATGACAAACCTTACCTAAAGTTGTGAATTTTAGTAAAATTTTCCTCTCAATATTTTAGTTTGCAAATCTACCAAACCTTTCTTAAAAGAAACCATTTTGTTCTTTTAAAATCATTTCAATCAAATTTATAAAACTTGCTCGTGAGTTGCGCTTGGAGTGACATCTTCTGGAACTTGCTGCGTCGTACCTCACTTCTGAAAGTAGTAAAATTAGCTTTTATAGAATAGCTTATGCTAACATTTATATTGTCATTTTGTCCTTTGAAATGAATAAGATTCATATACGTGGTCCTATGGATTTTGGGGCGTTACAAAACCCATTTACTTAAAGAACATCTAGTACTCTGGCCAGAGATTAGTCACACTATTATCTCCTCAGATAGCATATGATATCCATGCACAAGGGTGAGCGGTAAATCTTCAACAATGAAGCATCGACTCCTACATGCATCGGGACCTCACCCAGTCCCGCCACCTGATGACCCCAACGGAGTCGGTGAACGGGTCAAAGTGAGGCACCTATCATGTAGAGTCTCAATGATGTTTTGAGTAGTAAAGACTAATCTGCACAATCAAGACCTCGGACTTAATCCACTCGACAAATGATAACCATTTGGAAAGTCCGAACGAGGATAGTTTGATAGATCACCAGGTTACTATACATCAGCATGCTCAGAATATCTCTATGTTCCCTACCAATGTAACGTGGTACTTTGCATCGCAGATGCTAGTCTCAAGCTCGGGAGGCCCTTATCCACTTCTGGATGGCCCAATCGACTAGGAACTAGTTTAGAACACAGTGACTATTAGATGTGTTTCATGATAGCCATCAAATCCCACTATCACATCTAACATACACTATAGTGTATTCAAGATCTTTATCCAAAAATTTGTAATCATAATAATGAAGATAAAGAATGCCATACAATAATGCGAATTTCATAAATAAAGATCGTTTTACATAGAGTCAACAAGAGAAAACCCACATGTCACAAGTTGGCTAGTTGGACACCTACTCTAACAGTACAAGCAGCACAAGCTCTCATAGCTCAACCCAGCTGGTCCCATTCAGCTTATTGAGGGATGGGAGCTAGCCACTAATGTGAGGTCCGGGGCTCAAAAAGAGGGCGGGGAGTGATTGCCGGTGCCAGAGGTTGCACGGACAATGAGCGGCTCCTGGCAGGCTTCTAGAGGCGAAGGAGCACATGAATGAACCGATCCCACATCGGAATGAGAGGGATTACGAGACTGGGAAGTTATAGATGTAATGGATGTTAGTTGATGAAGGCTTATCAGATTTAATTGATACTACTCATACCAACAAGGTGCATCTTCTTTTCGAGAGCTCATCACTTAGGAACTCCAACGTAAAGCGTGCTTGACTTGGGACAATTTTGGGATGGGTGACCCTCTGGGAAGTTTCTCAGGGTGCGTGCGAGTGAGGAAAAAACACGCTGTAAAGACCAGTGTTGGTACTGTGGGGACAGTCGTTAAATTTGGGGCGTTACAACTAAACCTCAGGCCAGACACAAATCTCACAGCGGGGAGTCGAGGTACGGGAGCCAACCGACACCCCTCATTTCATTTTCAAAATCAGCATGATGTCACTATACATCCTCGGATAAAATTAGGTATCTAAAGGAATCGGCTCAAGATGCTATGCATGCATGAAAGACAGTATCAGCAGACAATCAGCATGCAATAATCATACATAAGAAATTCAGCAAATCATCATATAAAGCACGGCTAAGCAGACTCACAGCCCGCATATACTACACATCAGTTCAGTTCACGCTGGAAATATTCTCAAGATTATGCCAAAACTATTAATATAAGCTCAATCCGTACCTTACGCAGATCTTGGTACAATACCTCATCACATCTCAGCTAACAATAGAACACACTCTCAGCTCCTCTCAAGTCTTGGCCAATAGCTCAAAGGCAACAGCTTACGGCAAAAGCCACAAGAAAGGCTCTAATTTGTCAAGATACCTAAGAATTCAGCTCTGCTTAAGCTTACACGGCTCACGGTCTAAAGCCTCGTAGCTCAGAACAACTACGTCTAACCAACAGAGCACTATTCAGTTCAAAGATAAACGCGAGGAACAGAAACTAACACTAGCAGATCATGGTTACCTGAACTGAAGCTCAACTCGCCCGCAATTAGTGAAACCTAGCTCACACAGTTCCTTAGCGATTCCTCCGTCTGACTTCCTCCCAACTCCAAACTGGTACAAGAACGTCGGCCTCGAAGAGGGGTTTCCAATCGAGGTACCCTCACTCAAATATGACCGGCAAATCTTTGTTAATCTGGAGAACCCTAGGTCGGGTGAACAGTAACCATGAGGGTTTGAGTAGATATCTGTCGGGGGGTACTCGGGAGAGGATAAGGAGAAGTGTAGTTTAAAATAACTAAGTGTTGGTCAACGGTCAAGACTTATATACACGTTCCCCAGCTTAGAGCTATAGTATAGTCAAACCAGCTCGGGAGTACGCTACATGTAACCAGCACAGCACTCAGCTGATCAGCTCACGTACTCCAAACATCATGCATCTAGTCTGGATTGCTCACACAGATCGATCTGGTATACAATTTCCAAATCAGCTCAGACCTCTCCATTGTTCCAGCTTAGGTAAGCAGACACAAAAACCAGCTCGCACTCCAAAGAGACTAGCTCAGAGCATCCAACACATCACTAAGCTCAATCCAGTTTGCACTTACACATGAAATCCCAGAGCTGTTAACGTCTAAGCTGGTGTCCCCGAAAACCAGCTCGCGGCAGAACTCAAACCAGCACAACAAAGTAGTTCAGCTCAGAGCTATCCTCTCAGAATGCTCACGCCTGATATGATCTATGCAAAACCCGAAGGTCACCAATAGTTTACACCAACTATCCTAAGCCGATCGCTAATACACTGCTTCCACGAAATAGTTCACAGGATACAATCCAGCTCAGCGCTCAAACTTGTTGTCCAGCTCGGGACTAATCTGTCCAACCAGCTCACACCAAAGCTAGTATTGGTTTATCACCAAAATCCACCCACAGACCTCTAAGTTCGTACCATATCACACTGGACTGGTTCACACCATATCAACAGCACAACTTGTCTCTAATCTCAAATCAATGTACAGTAAAGTACATAAGACCAGCTCAGCCCGTCGCTGACTTCACTGATCCTGAAACAGTTTACCTCAACCAACTCGCGCAAAACCATAAACCAACTGGCTGCAAAACTGATTCCTATCAACCCGAATTCTCTAAGATGTAACATCTCTACTGATAAAATCATCAATCCGCTCTGATTATTCGTGATTAAAACCATGCTTCCAACCAAATATAATTTGTCCTGAAACCCGAACAGCTTGTAATATCATATTAGCACAAAAACTTGGACCAGCACGCCTCTAAGCTGTTCCCTTCATCGGTAGCTCACCAAGCTGAAAGATCTCTTATTAGTTAATCATTACTCTGATCTGATTAACTCGTTAATTACCATCTGATAATATAGAGTCCTCACATTCTCCTCAACTAGAAAAGGATTTCATCCTCGAAATCAAACCACAACTACAGGCTAGGACTGAAAGAATACTAGAAAAACATCCAAAAGTGAAATATGCAATAATCCAGCATTCTTCAATGCTCTCCAAGACGCTACTAACCAAGAGTTCAATATAACTCAAAACACTAGTCAGCAAGAAAAAGATTACCTTAGTCAATACAGCGCATACTCAAACAGATGAGGTCACTCCTGTCTCATCTTATCTTCCACTTCCCAGGTAGCCTCTTCTCTACCATGCTTGCTCCATTGAACCATCACCAATGGAATGGTCTTGTTTCTCTTGCCTGTCCAGAATTCGCATTGGATACTCAACATAGCTCAAAGTTTGATCGAACTCAACTTCACCGGTCCTTAATATGTGGGAAGGATCCGGCTCATATCTCCTCAACATTGACACATGAAACACGTCATGCATCGCTGCTAACTCAGAAGGTAACTGCAAACGATCACCAAGGATTCAATCCTTTCGATACTCTGAAACGGTTCAATGAATCTAGGAGCTAACTTACCCTTGAGCCTAAATCTCATCACGCTCTTGAAAGGAGAAACGCGCAAAAACACTCGATCTCCAACTTGAAACTCTAAAGGCATACGCCTCTTGTTAGCATAGCTTGCTTGGCGATCTTGGGCAGCCTTCATTCTACTCCAAATCAGCTCAATATGATCCTTCATAGGCTGCAAAAATTCAGGGGTAGACAACTATTTTTATCCAACTTCTTCCCAAAAAATTGGCGACCTGCACTTCCTACCGTACAAGGCTTCAAATGGTGCCATCCCGATAGTTACTTGGTAGCTGTTATTATACGAAAACTCTACCAAAGATAAAGAATCTTTCCAGCCACCATTGAAATCCATCACAACCGCTCGTAGCATATCCTCCAAAGTCTGTATAGTTCTCTCGGATTGGTCATATGTCTGAGGGTGAAACGCTGTACTCATAGCCAATCTCGAACCCATCGTTGCTTGCAAACTCCTCCAGAATCTGGAAGTAACTCTAGTATCTCTATCAGACACTATTGATATCGGAACTTCTGCAATCTAACCACATGGTCAATGTATAGTCTCGCCATATTCTTCATGGAACATCTCACATCGTACGGAATTTAGTGGACTGACTTAGAAAGTTTGTGAATCACCACCCAAATCGCATCATATCTCCTGTTCGAACGAGGTAAGTGAGTCACAAAATCCATAGCGACGTGCTCCCAAACTTTGCAGCAATACGCCAGGTCTCATCATCTCGGCCTTGACATGTTGGCAATTCAAGCATCATGCTACAAATCTAGAAATATCATTCCTCATGCCTTCCCACCAATAATGAGATTTCAAGGCATGGGACATCTTCTTCTCACCCGAGTGCACACTGTAGCGACTATAATGGGTCTCGTTCAAGATAGTTTCCTTCAGGTCCATCAAATTTGGAACCATTAATCTACCATGAAATCTCAGACATCTATAATAAGCAACAATAAAATCATCTTACTGACTATTCTAGGCTTTCATCCTTAGCTCATGGATGTACGGGTCAGTCCTTTGTGCTGCCCTAATTTCCGCTACTGTGGTTCAACCTGAAAATTAGAAACTACAAAGTACTGATCATCTGGCTGAAAACGCCATCTAGAAGTCCCAAATGCTCATGGAATTTCGATATACTCAACGAAGTTAACATCGTAGGCTGGGCTTTCCTACTCAAGGCATCTGCCACTAAGTTCATTCGCCCAGGATGATACTGAATCTCACAATCAAAATCCTTGAGTAATTCCATCCAACGACGCTGCCTCATGTTCAAATCGGACTGAGTGAAGATGCACTTCAAGCTCTTTTGGTCGGTGTACACCACAAATTGCTCTCCATACAGGTAGTGGCGCCAAATATTCAAAGCAAAAACAATGGCCGCCAGCTCCAAATCATGAACGAGGTATCAGGTCTCGTGGGGTTTCAGCTGTCAAGATGCGTAAGCTATCACTCGCCCGTTCTGCATCAACACATAACCCAAATCACATTGAGAAGCATCGGAGCACACTACAAAACCTCCCGAACCTGAAGGTAAAGCCAACACAGGTGCAGTAGTCAACTTCTCCTTGAGAAAAAGAGAACTAGCCTTGCACTCGTCTGTCCAGATAAATCTTCTATCTTTCTGGGTCAACAGCTTCATCGACCTGACTATTGAAGAAAATCTCTCGATGAAACATCTATAATAGACAGCCAAACCCAAGAAACTATGGATTTCAGAAACATTCCTAGGTTGCTCCCAGTCAAGAACTGCCTCAATCTTACTAAGATCCACTGAAATAACCTGTGAAGAGATGACATGACCCAAAAAGATCACCCTATACAACCAAATTTCACACTATGCGAACTTTGCATACAACTGCGAGTCCCTCAGAGTGCAACACTAATCTCCAATGCTCCTTATACTATATTTTTTTGTTCCTCGAGTACAAAAAAATGTAGTCGATGAAAACAATCACAAAGAGGTCAATATACTCATTGAAGCCTCGGTTCATCAGATCCATGAAGATAGCAGAGGGCATTCGTCAATCTAATGGCATCATAAGGAATTCATAATGCCAGTGTCTAGTCCAAAACGCCGTCTTCGCTACATCAGTTCCTCTAATCTGCAATTGGTGATACCCAGATCGCAGATCAATCTTGGAGTATACTACTGATCCCTGCAGCTGATCAAACAGATCATCTATCCTCGGTAGTGGGTACTAATTCTTCACTATTCGCTTTGTTCAACTGCCGAAAGCCAGCACACATTCTCATAGATCCATCCTTCTTCTTCACAAAGAGAATCGGAGCTCCCCAAGACTACATACTCGGCCTAATAAAACCCTTCTCTAAAAGATCACGCAACTGGTCCATAAGTTCCCTCAGCTCAGCTGACGCCAACTGATATGGAGCTCTAGAAATAGACGCAGTCATTGGCACCAAATCAATGCTAAAATCAATCTCTCTTATCGGAGGACAACAACGAATCTCATCCGGAAAAATATCTGAGAAATCTCAGACAATCGGGATATCACCCAATTCCAGCTATTCAAGGGTTACATCCAGGGCATAAATCATGAACCCTGAGTTCTCCAGTGATAGCAGACTAAACATCTCCATGTTAGAGTAGATGCCCAACTAGCCAACTTGTGGCGTGTGGGTTTTATAGACTCTTGTACAAACAATCTTTATATATGATATTCGCATTTTCTTATATGGCATTCTTTACTTTCATTATGTGTGTAATGATTTACAATTGTGTTGAGTAAAGACCTAGAATAAACTAAAGCGTATGTTAGATGTGATAGTGGGTATGACGGCTATCATGAAACACATCTAATAGTCGCTGTGTATTCTAAACATGTTCCTAGTCGATTGGGCCGTCAAAATGAGGATAAGGCCGCCCGAGTTAGAGACTAGTATCTGCGATGCGAAGTACCATGTTTCATTGGTAGGGAACATTGTGATGTTCTGAGCATGCAGATAGATAGTGACCTGGTGATCTATCGAACTA
>KV003938.1:31835-46196 GCA_001598015.1 Dorcoceras hygrometricum | reverse complement strand
GTTTGCCGACTCACTTGGGGTCATAAGGCGTCGGGATTGGGTGAGACCCCGATGCATGTAGGAGTCGATGCATCGTTGTCGAGGATTCACCGCTCGCAGACATGCGTGGATATCCTATGCTATCTGAGGGGATAATAGTGTATAAATCTCTGGCCAAAGTACTAGAAGTGTTTTAGGTAAATGTGTTTACCTAGTTACACTCGCGATGTCACTATTTGATCTCCAAGATGTATGCATAGCTATCGGATCTATAGCGACTCTCGATTTACCAATGGTCGTTGATCTGATCGGGATATATGGATTGAAAGGATCGTACTGTATGCTAACCACGACCGACTGGTTCTTGCAGGCACTATCAGTGATACCTAGGGGTTCATGGGGCGATGTTGCTAGACGCTTTACCATGATCCGTTGGGCAAGTCCGGAATTGTGATTCCGGAACCACAATGGTTGTGGGCCCACGGCTAGCTGTATCCCTGAACCATTGAGGGTCACACAAGTACTAGATTCGAGATTTCCACACGGATACTCAGCTCAATGTGTTGAGCACGAGAAGAGGATTTCGGGAAGTGCGACTTCCTAAAAGTCAACAGGGGTCAAACCGGGGTTTCCCACTGTTGAGGGGCAAAACGGTCATTTTGCATTTTAGGGTTAGATGATCTGAAAAATTGTTTTTCATATCATAACGTTCAATTTTGGAAACTGAATCGATCGGTCCGATCTGATCGGCGATCGAAGTTACGATAAAGTCGCAGCAATGGATATCGTCATTTGGACCCGGGCCCGATGGGCCGGTCCAAGTCCATTGTTAAGTCTATATAATTGTGATTATTAGACTTAATTCTAAGACTCATAACACAACTCTCATCTCAAAACCCTAAACCTAATTGCTCCACACGCCGCCTCCTCTCCTCTTCCTCGCCGCCGCCGTGCGCCGCCCGCCGCCGCCGCCAACTTCGCCGGAAAATGTTCCGGCCTAGTTTTTCAAGGAGTATTCGTTCGTGCTGATCTCGTCAGGGCTTCTAGTGCAGCCTGACGAAGGAGACTCGGATCTGGTCGTGGACCGGATTGGCGTAACTACCGCAATCTACCGAGAAGAGCCGGGTTCTTGAAACACCGGTTGGAGCCAGGCACAAGTGCTAGCGAGGTAACACGCTTAAAACATCCTATGAATGTCGTAGTATGTTATTTGATTTTTCGTATTGATCGCCTCCCAGTACCTGTTTATTGTTCTTCCGCTGCCTCGCCGGGGGGCGGATCCGGATCCCCAACACTCCATGGCTGACACCAGTGGAATCTTAGACCACGAATCTGCATCGAAAATCCCAGTTTTCACCAGATTTATGTCTAAACCTCACCACACCATGGAAAAAATCAAGGTTAGCTCTATAACCGGACAACACATCCATACCCAAGATACAATCAAAGTCTCTAATCTCCAATGAAATCAAACTTGTCACCAGCAAATTCTGACCAAATCTAAACACGCAATCCAAAACTACCTCTCGAGACAACAAACTCACACCGGCAGGGATTGAAACAGATACAACATCACACAGTGGGGTAGAAATCAACCCACAATCATATAAAAACAGATCAAATATAAAAGAGTGTGATACTCCAGTATCAAACAAAACTCGGGTAGGAAAATCAAAATTAGTACAAGTACTTGCAATAACTCCTCTAGGAATATCGTCAGCTTGCTCCCTAGTCAAGGCATTCACCTGAGCTTTCTGAGGTCCCGAAAATTGAGGTCTAGAGGATCCTCCAAATCTAGACGCTTCTCGCGGTTGGAATCCTGATCGCTGGGACGAGGCAGGAGGTTGCGACCTCTGCGAAGAATCACCAGTCGAGCCCTGCTACGACAGGTTAGAGTGTTGTCCCCTCCACGAAGGACACACTCTCGAAAAATGTCCAGCTTGCCCGCACTTATAGCAAACACCCTGAACTCCACGATACTGAGAAGTCAAATTCTTACCTCCACACTGACCACACACCACCGCTCTAGAGCTACTTCCTCCAGAGCTATCTGAACCAGAAGAACTCGAACTAGATCGTCTCTTAAACTATTTCCCTTGAGGCTTGAACCTTTGGCTATTCGACTGTTGAGACATTTGAGGAGGCTGAAATGAGTACATCCCTTCAGGCACGGGATAGAAACCTCGTCCAGCTGTCGGCTGAACCTGAGTCTGCACATCCAAGAGACTATCCTCTATGTCTACCGCCCTATCTACCGCCTCAGCATAAGTCGAAGGAGAACCAACTAACACCAACTGAAATAAATCTGGTCTCAAACTTCTCAAAAATTTGTTCCGTTTCGTCCTCTCTTGGTTAGCAACGTGAGGAACATACGAAATAAGAGAGGAAAACTGTCTAGCATACTCTGCCACCTTCAGATTTTCTTGCACCAAATTATCAAATTCCCTCTCTTGATTGTTGTAATACGATTATGGGGTATACTCCCGACGAAAAGTGGCACAGAAGCTCTCCCAAGTAACCAAGACTCCGGTCTCTCTCATGGCTCTGGAAGAACCCTTCCACCAATGTTGAGCATGATCTCTCAACTGAAGAATGACCAACTTCAATCTCTTCTTATCGTAATACTCCACGGTATCGAACAATTCCTCCATGTGTTCTAACCATCCCTCAGCCATCAAACCACCTACGGCTCCAGTGAAAGTAGGGGGATTCATTCTCTGAAATCTAGTCAATACTAGCTCCATCTCACCAATCTGTCTAGTCAAATTATCCACCTCAACCTCTGCATGTCCAGCTCGACGACGCAAGGGTACTTCTGTTGAGCAACATAATCGTCACTCTCTGGGGCTCTAGACTCCACGAATACCTACCTAGAAACTCTACCTCTCCTTCTCGGTGGCATTTAACCAAGACTAAAAAGGTAAACACATAGGCAGATATAGAAATCAAATAGTCAAGCACAAATAAAAGTTCAATCTCGGTTCCTAGACTCAAGTGTGATAGAAAATAATCGAGCTTATCCCAGTTCAAGCTCTTATACCAAAATGTCAGGCCCGATGCTCAAAATCAGAGATTAAACACTCAAATAATGCAAAATACGGAAGATTAAAATTTGGATTAAAAATTTTCTTTTTCGGCCTGAACAAAAAATACAATTAAAAATACATTCAACTCAAAGTATAGATTTTTAACACAAAATCAACACAACAAAAGCAGTATCAGAAATGTATATAAATATTTCAATAGATACAAATCTTCACACAGGGCATCCCCTGACAATATACATACCTGGGACTCAAAAAGGGGATCTATCAGCTGACGCACTACTCTGTCCAGCTGATTTACCTGAAGAACCTGCAAAGTCCAAACACAAGACCAAAGCCCCCAAAAACAAAAAAAACAACGAGGTCAAATCTCAGTACGAAGAGAACTCATAATACAACAATCAGATAAGACATGCAATATCTCAAGACTTGCAATGCATGAAGGGACATCGAAGACTCATAGACTGCCAAAAAGTTCACAACAGACTCAACTGTGAATCATCAACTCACAAATCAGTGAATCTGTAATGAATAATCAGTAGCCACATCGCATGTGGAAGTATGGGAGCTACCCATCCATCCCACATGCAGTACCAGCAGCACAAAGTCTCATAGCTCAACCCAGCTGATACCATTCAGCTTACCGAGGAATGGGAGCTATCCACTAAACCTCAGGACAGAAACAAATCTCGCAGCAGGTAGTCGAGGGTACGGGAGCCAACCGACACCCCTCATTTCATTTTCAAAATCAGCATGCTGGCATTATCCATCCTCGGATAAAATCAGGTATCAAAACTAATCTGCTCAAGATTTTATGCATGTATGCAAGATATTATCAGCTTAAAATCAGCACGCAATAATCATACATAAGCAATTCAACAAATCATCATATAAAGCATGGCTAAAGAGACTCAGCTCACAGCAAGCATATAATACACAACAGTTCAGTTCACGCTGGAAATATTCTCATGCTTATGTCAAAGCTGTTAATATAAGCTCAATCCGTACCTTATGCAGATCTTGGTACAATACCTCAGCACAGCTTGGCTAACAGTAGAACACACTCTCTGCTCCGCTCAAGTCTCGGCCAATAGCTCAAGGCCAGCAGCTTACGGAAAAAACCACAATCCTACGTCATCCAGACGCTAACTCTCGCGCACTAGCAGACGCAAGCTACAGGAGCGCTGACCCGCGTTGACATTTGCTCTCGACTACTCAACCAGACGCAACAAACTCCTCACAGCTGGTACCAGACTTCACCTAAACGACGGCGTATCGAAATCTCACGATACCACATAAACGTTGCGACTGGTTTTCACCACCGACCAGCTTTCACCTCAAAAACCCAAAATTACAACTTCCAGAATTGATCAAAATGTGAAATCTGACCCGAAAATACAACCAACACCAATCAATTCAACAATTAATCTCTTATCAAATTCAGGTATCACATTTCTCCCCCACTAAAAAGGATTTCATCCTCGAAATCAAACCAAAACTACAGGCTAGGACTGAAAGAATACCAAAAAACATCCAAAAGTGAAATATGCAATAATCCAGCATTCTTCAATGCTCTCCAAGACGCTACTAACCAAGAGTTCAATATAACTCAAAACACTAGTCAGCAAGAAAAAGATTACCCATACTCAAACAGATGAGGTCACTCCTGTCTCATCTTATCTTCCACTTCCCAGGTAGCCTCTTCTCTACCATGCTTGCTCCATTGAACCATCACCAATGGAATGGTCTTGTTTCTCTTGCCTGTCCAGAATTCGCATTGGATACTCAACATAGCTCAAAGTTTGATCGAACTCAACTTCACCGGTCCTTAATATGTGGGAAGGATCCGGCTCATATCTCCTCAACATTGACACATGAAACACGTCATGCATCGCTGCTAACTCAGAAGGTAACTGCAAACGATCACCAAGGATTCAATCCTTTCGATACTCTGAAACGGTTCAATGAATCTAGGAGCTAACTTACCCTTGAGCCTAAATCTCATCACGCTCTTGAAAGGAGAAACGCGCAAAAACACTCGATCTCCAACTTGAAACTCTAAAGGCCTACGCCTCTTGTTAGCATAGCTTGCTTGGTGATCTTGGGCAGCCTTCATTCTACTCCGAATAAGCTCAATATGATCCTTCATATGCTGCACAAATTCAGGGGTAGACAACTGTTTTTATCCAACTTCTTCCCAACAAATTGGCGACCTGCACTTCCTACCGTACAAGGTTTTGAATGGTGCCATCCCGATAGTTACTTGGTAGCTGTTATTATACAAAAACTCTACCAAAGATAAAGAATCTTTCCAGCCACCATTGAAATCTATCACAACCGCTCGTAGCATATCCTCCAAAGTCTGTATAGTTCTCTCGGATTGGTCATCTGTCTGAGGGTGAAACGCTGTACTCATAGCCAATCTTGAACCCATCGGTGCTTGCAAACCACTCCAGAATCTGGAAGTAACTCTAGGATCTCTATCAGACACTATTGATATCGGAACTTCTGCAATCTAACCACATGGTCAATGTATAGTCTCGCCATCTTCTTCATGGAACATCTCACATCGTACGGAATTTAGTGGGCTGACTTAGAAAGTCTGTGAATCACCACCCAAATCGCATCATATCTCCTGTTCGAACGAGATAAGTGAGTCACAAAATCCATAGAGACGTGCTCCCAAACTTTGCAGCAATACGCCAGGTCTCATCATCTCGGCCTTGACATGTTGGCAATTCAAGCATCATGCTACAAATCTAGAAATATCATTCCTCATGCCTTCCCACCAATTATGAGATTTCAAAAGGCATGGGACATCTTCTTCTCACCCGGGTGCACACTGTAGCGACTATAATGGGTCTCGTTCAAGATAGTTTCCTTCAGGTCCATCAAATTTGGAACCATTAATCTACCATGAAATCTCAGACATCTATAAGAAGCAACAATAAAATCATCTTACCGACTATTCTGGGCTTTCATCCTTAGCTCATGGATGTACGGATCAGTCCTTTGTGCTGCCCTAATGTCAGGTCTCGTTCTCACAACAGAGTTAAAACACACAAACACAAGCGGAAGCTACTAAAAAACGGGTAATTTTTTTTTTGCTTTTGGGCTGACAGTTTAAAACGATATAATTTAAAATACGATAATACTCAAAATAGATATCTCAGTTTAACAAACCACCACAACAAATGGTACAGCATAAACATGTATCAAATACCTGGTAACAACAACAACTGAGAACCACAACATACAACAAAAGCACAGGGCATCCCCTGGCTAACTGTACTGATACATATAAATATGCTATACGCTACTGGGATACTCTAACCACCTCCTGGGGCACCTCTAGCTGGGTCAGCACCACGACCAGCTGCATAACCTGGGAAACATGAACAACAATAGGCAAACAAAAAAACCAAGACCCAGAGGGACATGGGGTCAAACCCCAGTACGGAGAGCAACTGAAACAGCTAAAGAAACAGCATAAGATAAAATGCAGATGATATGCATGAGACACCGGACAACAGCTGGAGGCTACAACCGAAACGGGAGCCAAGGAAGCTCAAGCACAGCTCAACAAGAATCTGCAACGAATGGTGGCCACAGGGTGTGTTCAAAGTGTGGTAATGAGCCACTCGCCTTGACACCACACCCGAATACTAGATGCATCAACAGCTCAACCCGCCGTTGAACAACTCATGAACTGTGGTAGTTAAACACTCGGCGCATGAGGGCTAACAATCCCAGCAGGGAGAGGAGAGTGCGATATCGCCGCTCGCCCTCGCATCCTGGTAAGAACAACAGCACAATACAACAAGATACAAATCAAGGGATCCAAAATGCAAGTGAATAAATGCGTGTGTGCACATAACAACAAGTAGCTAGCATAACACAAATGCACAGCAAGCAATACACCACAATATTCACCATAATCCCAACCAGAGATGCAAACTAGCTCTCACATTAAATCCCACGCTAATCCAAGATGGATTTCAAGCTCAAGATCCGTACCTTAATTCTGTGCAACGATTACCACAACAAGAAGCCCGAGATATCTGGGTACTGAAACCTGCTAAAACACACGCATGAGATCTCAGGCATTACACAGAAAGTCACGGCTATCTATAGAAACTCACGGTTGGGAGTCATACACTCAAACCAGTGACCAATCCCAACAATACAACCTAGCAGGATGCTTAATTCAAGGCTAGGAACAAGATCTCATCGAATTAAAACGAAGTTCTACCTTAACTACACAACGCACGAACGGGCAGCAACTTCGCGTTCCTCAACTAGCCAATCGCAGCCTCCAAAAGTTGTATAGGATGAAAGAGCTTCTCAAGAGGAGTCCAACGCTACCTCGAACGTCCAAAACGATGGAAATTCGCCGGAGAAACTCACGGTGAACAGTGTTCTAGGGTTCAAAGCGAAGAACAACAATCGGGAGAAAATATCGCTAAGTATGGAATCTGATAATCCAGTCGAAGACCAAGTCTTCTAATATATATACACATCAAAACAGCTGACAGCAGCAAGAGCGAGTTCCACCGACAAAACCAGTCGACACTACTGATGTTCCCAAATCAGGAGCTGGATAAACCAACAGCTGGTGAATTAAATCCACCGACAATTCAGCTGTTGCATTGCTCCACAAACCAACGACCGATCACTAACCCAATAGCTGAACTCTCAAAAAACACTAAGCAAAAAGGCGTCGCATCGGCTTAACCAAACGACGTCGCATAGCACACGTCATCCTTTCTGTCAACAGCTGAAAAACCCAACAGCTGATCGAACATTGCGTGAAATCTTGCGACAGCTAATGCCTAACAAACCCAACAGCTGGTCCAAGCTCTCCACCCCAAAACGACGACGTTTCCACCTCGCGCTACAGGAACGCTGACCTGCGTTGACGTCTGCTGAACAACAAAACGCGCTAACTAACCAACATCTTAAATCCACGTAAGCGCTACTGCTGATCCTTGCAACTAAAAGCCAACGTCTGAATTCCACGTCAGCGTTGCTGCTGCTTCTTAACACAACGCAGCGCCTAAAATAACATCTGCTTCCAAAATTTCCAGAATTGCTCTAAATGTGAAATCTAACCCGAAAATGCAAACGAAACCTTCCAACAGAAATCTGAACCACCAAAAATCTTTAAAAACCTATTAATCCAAAAATTAATCTTTAACACAGTTTCAGGTCTCACATTTTCCCCCACTAAAAGGATTTCGTCCTCGAAATCAAACAATAATTCTGAAAAACAACACAGCAATAGAAAGCCAAAACAGAGAATTGCCCAACACATGGCCAAGAGTTCAAGATAACTGAGCAAACAACTAACAACAACTAGGGAAAATAACTACCAGAACTACTAACTACTGGGAATCTAGCACAACAGCTAATCAAACAGATGCGGCCACTCGCGCTGCATCTTTTCTTCCAACTCCCAAGTAGCTTCTTCCCTGCCATGCTTGCTCCATTGCACCATCACTAACGGAATGGTTTTGTTCCTCAATTGTTTCTCTTTTCTATCATGGATCTGCAACGGATATTCTAGATAGCTCAACGTCTGATCTAGCTCAACCTCGTCAGTTCTAAGCACATGAGACGGATCTGTCTCGTACTTCCTCAACATGGAAACATGAAAGACATCATGTAGAGAAGATAATTCCGGCGGCAACAACAGCCGATACGCCAAAGGGCCAATCCTCTCAACAATTTCATACGGTCCGACGTAACGAGGGGCTAACTTTCCTTTGTATCCAAAGCTCATAACACTGCGAAATGGAGAAACTTTAAGGAAAACCTGATCACCAACCTGAAACTCTAGAGGTCGACGCCTCTTATTCGCATAACTGGCTTGGCGATCCTGGGCAGCTTTCATCCGCTGTCGAATTAGATCCACATGATCTTTGATTTGCTGCACAAAATCTGGGGCAGATAGCTGCTTCTCCTCCACTTCTTCCCAACATACCGGCGATCTGCACTTCCTGCCGTACAAAGCCTCAAACAGCGCCATGCCAATCGTAACTTGATAGCTGTTATTATAGGAAAACTCCACTAAAGACAACGCGTCTTGCCAGCTACCACCAAAATCCATCACAACAGCTCGTAACATATCCTCTAACGTCTGGATAGTTCGCTCAGATTGGCCATCTGTTTGGGGATGATATGCTGTACTCATAGCCAATCTGGTACCCAAAGCTGTTTGCAAAATCTTCCAAAACCTAGAAGTAAACCTTGGATCTCGGTCTGAAACGATCGAAACAGGAACACCGTGCAATCTAACCACGAAATCCACGTACAGTTTCGCCATTTTCTTCAGAGAAAAGGTCATACCATAGGGAATAAAATGTGCAGACTTCGACAATCGGTCGATAACTACCCAAATAGCATCGCATCCTCTGCTGGTACGAGGCAGATGCGTTATGAAATCCATCGCTATGTGCTCCCAATTCCATTGGAGCACCTCCAAACTCTGCAACAGACCACCAGGTCTCCTCCTTTCGGCCTTAACCATCTGACAATTCAAACAACGAGCAACGAATCCAGCAACGTCGCTCTTCAGGCCAGCCCAACAGAAGTGCGACTTTAACGCATGGTACATCTTCCATGCACCAGGATGAACACTGTGTCTACTGCAGTGCGCCATCCTCTGCTGGTACGAGGCAGATGCGTTATGAAATCCATCGCTATGTGCTCCCAATTCCATTGGAGCACCTCCAAACTCTGCAACAGACCACCAGGTCTCCTCCTTTCGGCCTTAACCATCTGACAATTCAAACAACGAGCAACGAATCCAGCAACGTCGCTCTTCAGGCCAGCCCAACAGAAGTGCGACTTTAACGCATGGTACATCTTCCATGCACCAGGATGAACACTGTGTCTACTGCAGTGCGCTTCCCGAAGGATCTCCTCCTTCAAATCAATGAGGTTAGGCACAACCAGCCTGCCACGAAACCTCAAGCAACCATCAGAAGAAACAGAATAATCCTCAAGTTCTCCAGCCCTGACCTTTAACTTCAACTCGTGGATAGAATGATCAGTCCTTTGAGCTGCTCGAATAGTCGAAACAATCTGTGGCTCCACTTGGAAGGAAGAAACCACAACACAATCTTCAGCCGGGTATAATATCCAACCAGTAGTGTTAAGATTCTCCTGATCCTTAGAAATATACAGCGAAGCAAGCATCTCACTAGCCTTCCTGCTCAACGCATCGGCCACTACGTTCGATTTTTTCCCAGGCTGATACTTAATCTTGCAATCAAAGACTTTAGCATCTCCATACAACGACGCTGTCTCATATTCAAATCAGGCTGCGAAAACAGATACTGCAAACTTTTGTGGTCCGAGTACACCACAAATTGCTCGCCATACAGGTAATGACGCCAGATATTCAACGCAAAGACCACGGCTGCTAGCTCCAAATCATGAACTGGATAACGAGTCTCATTTGGTTTCAACTTCCGTGAGACATACACAATGACTCGACCATTATGCATCAAAACACAGCCCAATCCATTGAGCGAAGCATCAGAACAAACAACGAAACCACCTGATCCAGACGGTAGAGCCAACACAGGCGCAGTAGTCAGTTTCTCCTTGAGCAATTGAAAAGCATTCTCGCATCGCTCAGTCCACACAAACCGCTTGTCCTTCTGAGTCAATTGAGTCATCGGCTTTGCTATGATAGAAAATCCTTCAATAAAGCGACGGTAATAGCCAGCCAGACCCAAGAAACTACGAATCTCCGACACATTCCTGGGACGCTCCCAGTTCAAAACGGCATCAACCTTACTGGGATCCACAGAAACTCCCCGTCTATAGCCAGCCAGACCCAAGAAACTACGAATCTCCGACACATTCCTGGGACGCTCCCAGTTCAAAACGGCATCAACCTTACTGGGATCCACAGAAATCCCCTCTGCTGAAATTACATGACCCAAGAAAACGATGCGATCCAGCCAAAACTCGCACTTGGAGAATTTATCATACAGCTGCTGGTCTCTCAACGTCTGAAGGACAATTCTCAAATGCTCCTTATGCTCCAAAGGAGTCTTAGAATAGACTAAGATGTCGTCGATGAACATGATCACAAACTGATCAATAAAATCTCAGAAGACTCGGTTCATCAAATCCATAAAGACTGCAGGCACGTTGGTCAGCCTAAACGGCATAACCAAAAACTCAAAGTGTCCGTACCTAGTACGAAAAGCAATCTTTGTGACATCTTGATCTCTTACTCTCAGCTGATGGTACCCTGATCGCAAATCAATCTTCGAATACACCGCAGAACCTTGCAGCTGATCAAACAGATCATCGATCCTGGGTAAAGGGTACTTGTTCTTAACTGTCGCTTTATTCAGCTGGCGAAAATCAATGCACATCCGCATTGAGCCATCCTTCTTCTTCACAAACAATATGGGCGCTCCCCACGATGACATACTAGGTCGGATAAAACCTTTCTCCAGCAAATCGTCCAACTGCACCTTGAGTTCTCTCAACTCCGCAGGCGCCAGAAGATACGGGGCACGAGAAATCGGAGCTGTGCCAGGCACCAGCTCGATGCTGAAGTCAATCTCTCGCCTCGGAGGAAAACCGGGAATATCCACCGGAAACACATCGGGAAAATGTCGCACCACGGGAACGTCACTGAGCTGCACACAAGAAGAAGAAGATGCATCCAAAGCGTAGATCATGAAACCAGCATTCCCTAAGGACAACAAGCTGAACATCTCCATCGCTGAGACTAACGGGATCTTCGATCGAGAATCCTGGCCGTAGAAGTCCCACTTCTCGCCAGACAAAGGCCTAAAACGAATAATCCCATGGAAACAATCCACGGAGGCCCTATAGTTGGACAACACGTCCATCCCAACGATACAATCGAAATCCCACAACATCAGACGGATCAAATTTGCTATCAACACATGCTCACCAAAACTCAACACGCCATCTAACAAAACCTCATGGGAGAACAGGCTCACACCGCCAGGGGTAGAAACAGAAACAGCATCTCGCAAAGGAATAATATGCAGACCATGCTCAATGACAAATGTATTAGAGATAAAAGAATGCGATGCACCAGTGTCAAACAACACACGCACAGGAAAATCAAAAACAAAACATGTACCTGCGATCACCCTGCTCGGCGTCTCCTCCACCTGCTCCCTAGTAATGGTGTTAACCTGAGCATGCTGAGGTACAGAACGGCTTAGAAGACTGTCCGAATCGCGACGGACCAGGCTGCTGGAATAGCCTGAACTGAGTCTCACCAATCCTGGGCTGCTGAAACTGAGGGGAACGACCCCTAGAATGTCCTCCACGACCCTGAGGCGGGGCTGCGACTTGCTGCGATCCAGCTGACGGACACACCCTAGCAAAATGCCCATACTGACCGCAAAGATTGCAAGAGCCCTGCACACCGACACACTGGGTAGAAGGATGCTTGCCACCACAATAACCACATAACTCAGCCTGAGAACCACTGCTACTCAAGCTACCTGAACCAGAAGAGCCCGAACCAGACTTCTTCTTGAACTGCTGACCGCGGGGTCGGAACCTCTGACGGCGAGACTGCTGTGCCACCTGCTGCTGTTGTTGCTAGGGCTGATGGGCTGACTGGGAAGCCTGAGAGGACTGTGCTCCCTGACCAGCAGGACGACCACCCTGCGCTACCTGCTGCCTACGAGCACGACTACTCCGCAAACCCTCCTCAATATCGATAGCACTATCAACTGCTTCAGCATAAGTCTTGGGTTTTCTTGTCAGCACCATCTGATACAGCTCTTCATTCAAACCCTCTAAAAATCTGGTCCTCTTGGCCCTCTCCCGACCAGAAACGTGCGGAACATACGCCAACAAACATCCTAGCGTACTCACGAACAGACATCGAGCCCTGCTCCAGATGATCAAACTCCCGCTCACGGGCATTCACATAAGACTCAGGAACATACTCCTGCCTAAAAGTCTCGCAAAAGCTGTCCCAAGTAATCCCAACGCCAGTCTCCAACAAAGTACTAGAAGCACCTCGCCACCAGCGTTCTGCACCCTTTCTAAGCTGAAGGGTCACCAAACTCAACCGAAGCTCGTCGTCATACTGGACACGATCGAAAAGACCAGTGATGTTCCGAAGCCACGAATCTGCATCCTCGCTCGACTCGTCGCCATTAAAGACCTGGGGGTTCATCCTCTGAAACCTTGCTATCACAACGTCCATCCTCTCCACCCTGGGAGGCAAATCACCAACTTCCTCCTCCTCATCATGTCCACCACGACTACGACTACGAGCACTACGCTGATCATCATTCTGCCCCTCTGACTCCTGAAACTGCCCCCACTCTAGCTCTACGTCTAGGCGGCATCTACGAAGGCACCAAACAGGATAAAGCAACAGAGACAGATACAGCATAGATATCACAACAATATGTAGCACATAAGTCACATAGGTCAAGCACATGCAACACACAACATTGTGCGTAGACTCAAGTGTGATCAAAGAAATCAAGCTTATCCCAGCTTAAGCTCTGATACCAAAAATGTCAGGCCTCGTGCTCACAACAGAGTTAAAACCACACAAACACAAGCGGAAGCTACTAAAAAGCGGGTAAATTATCCCAGCTTAAGCTCTGATACCAAAAATGTCAGGCCTCGTGCTCACAACAGAGTTAAAACACACAAACACAAGCGGAAGCTACTAAAAAGCGGGTAAAATTTTTTTTTTCTTTTGGCCTGACGGTTTAAAACGATATAATTTAAAATACGATAATACTCAAAATAGATATCCCAGTTTAACAAAACCACCACAACAAATTGTACAGCATAAACATGTATCAAATACCTGGTAACAACCACAACTGAGAACCACAACATACAACAAAAGCACAGGGCATCCCCTGGCTAACTGTACTGATACATATAAATATGCTATACGCTACTGGTGTTAGAGTAGATTCCCAACTAGCCAACTTGTGGCGTGTGAGTTTATAGACTCTTGTATATGATAATCTTTATATATGATATTCGCATTTTATTTATGACATTCTTTACTTTCATTGTGTTGTATGATGATTAACAATTGCGTTGAGTAAAGACCTAGAATGCACTATAGTGTATGTTAGATGTGATAGTGGGTATGACGGCTATCATGAAACACATCTAATAGTCACTGTGTATTCTGAACATGTTCCTAGTCGATTGGGCCGTCAAAATGAGGATAAGGCCGCCCGAGCTTGAGACTAGTATCTGCGATGCGAAGTACCATGTTTCATTGGTAGGGAACATTGTGATGTCTGAGCATGCAGATAGATAGTGACCTGGTGATCTATCA
>KV003938.1:4590-23544 GCA_001598015.1 Dorcoceras hygrometricum | reverse complement strand
AAGTCCGGAATTGTGATTCCGGAGCCACAATGGTTGTGGGCCCACGGCTAGCTGTATCCCTGAATCATTGAGGGTCACACAAGTACTAGATTCAAGATTCCCACACGGATAATGAGCTCAATATGTTGAGCATAGGAAGAGGATTTTGGGGAGTGCGACTTCCTAAAAGTCAACAGGGGTCAAATCGTGATTTCCGCTGTTGAGGGGCAAAACGGTCATTTTGCACTGGGGTTCTGAAAAATGGTTTTTCAGATCATAGTATTTGGTTTTAGAAACTGATTCGATCGGTCCGATCTGATCGGCGATCGGAGTTATAATGAAGTCACGGTGATAGGGATGAATCGAATGTTCATCCGTTGGACCCGGGCCCGTTGGGCCGGTCCAATTCTATCACAAGTCTATTTAATTAGAATTAAGGGCTTCAAATCATAACACAACAACAATCATAATTAACCCTAACCCTAGCTAAAAGCGCCGCCCCCTCTCCTCTCTCAAAAGCCGCCGTCGCCGCCGCCTTGCGCCTTGCGCCTTGCGCCGCCGCCGTCTCGCTTCGCCGGAATTTGTTCCGACCAACTTGACGAGAAGAATCCGTCCGCGCCGATCTCGTCAGGACTTCTAGTGCAGGCTGACGAAGGAGTCTCCCTTCCGGTCGTGGACCTGATTGACGTAATCTACCGCCGCCTACCGTGAAGTGCCGGTTTCCTCGCGAAACTGGTCGGAGCCAGGCACGAGTTGCCAGCAAGGTAATCAACAAAACACCCTATGAATGGTTCAAAGTTTGCATGTTTTAGAATTGTATTGATCGTCTCCCGACCCAATTTTTGTTCTTCCGCTGCCTCGCCGGGAGGCGTGATCTGGATCCGCCACGGTTCCCCAACAACTGGGATACTCTAACCACCTCCTGGGGCACCTCTAGCTGGGTCAGCACCACGACCAGCTGCATAACCTGGGAAACCTGAACAACAATAGGCAAACAAACAAACCAAGCCCCAGATGGGGTCAAACCCCAGTACGGAGAGCAACTGAAACAGCTAAAGAAACAGCATAAGATAAAATGCAGACGCTATGCATGAGACACCGGACAACAGCTGGAGGCTACAACCGAAAAGGGAGCCAAGGAAGCTCAAGCACAGCTCAACAAGAATCTGCAACGAATGGTGGCCACAGGGTGTGTTCAAAGTGTGGTAATGAGCCACTCGCCTTGACACCACACCCGAATACCAGATGCATCAATAGCTCAACCCGCCGTTTCACAACTCATGCACGGTGGTAGTTAACCACTCGGCGCATTAGGGCTAATAATCCCAGCAGGGAGATGAGAGTGCGGTATCGCAGCTCGCCCTCGCATCCTGGTAAGAACAACAGCACAATACAACAAGATACAAAGCAAGGGATTCGAAATGCAAGTGAATAAATGCGTGTGTGCACATAACAGCAAGTAGCTAGCATAACACAAATGCACAGCAAGCAATACACCACAATATTCACCGTAATCCCAACCAGAGATGCAAACTAGCTCTCACATTAAATTGTGGGCGACAATGGCGGATCCGGATCCCGTTTCCCGGGGGCGTAGCGGAAGTTTAAAAATTTGCCCCGGGATACGTTCAATACATTAATACAATTCAAAAATCATACATAGGATGTTTATCGAATCGTTACCTTGCTGGCGTCTAGGCGCCTGGCTCCAACCAGATTCACGAGGAAACTGGCTCTTAGACGGCGGTAGATCCTCCTAATCAGGTCCACGACCGGAATCAAGACACCTTCGTCAGCCTGCACTAGAAGGCCTGACGAATTTAGCACGGACAGAAACTCCTCAGCGCGGTGGTCGGAAAAAGTCCGGCGAAGGGGCGGCGGCGGCGGCGGCGCTTGGTGGCGGCGTGAGGGAGAGGAGAAGAGGGGGCGGCCGATTTGCTATGTGTGGAGGCTAGGGTTTTGTGAGAGTTAAGTTATGACATGAAGCCCTAGACCAAGTCTAATTATAATTAAGTGATGGGCTTGAACCGGCCCAATGGACTTGGGTCAGGCCCAGGTCCATGTGAACATTCGGTTCAATCCTGTCACTACGGCTTCATTATAATTCCGATCGATGATCAGATCGGACCGATTGACTCAGTTTCCAAAACTGAATATTATGATGCGAAAAATAATTTTCCAGATCATCTAGCCCAAAATAGCAGTTTAGCCCCTCAACTTTGGGAAATCGCAATTTGACCCCTGTTGACTTTTAGAAAGTCGCACTCCCTAAAATCCCCTTCCTATGCTCAACACATTGAGCTCAGTTTCCATCCGGGAATCATGAATTCAGTACTTGTGTGACCCTCAATGGTTCAGGGATACAGCTAGCCGTGGGCCCACAACCATTGTGGCTCCAAAATCACAATTTCGGACTTGCCCAATGGATCATGGTAAAGGGCCTAGCAATATCGCCCCATGATCTCCTAGGTATCACTGATAGTGCCTACAAGAATCATTTGGTCGTGGTTAGCATACAGTACGGTCCTTTCAACACACATATCCCGATCAGATCAACGACCGTTGGTAAATCGAGAGTCGCTAGAGATCCGATAGCTATGCATACATCTTGGAGATCAAATAGTGACATCACGAGTGTTACTAGACAAACCCATTTACCTAAAACACATCCAGTACTATGGCCAGAGATTTATACACTATTATCCCCTCAGATAGCATAGGATATCCACGCATTAGAGCGAGCGGTGAATCCTCGACAACTAAGCATCGACTCCTACATTCATCGGGACCTCACCCAATCCCGCCGCCTAATGACCCCAAGTGAGTCGGCAAACAGGTCAAAGTGAGGCGCCTATCATGTAGAGTCTCAATGGCGTTTCGAGTAGTGAGGACTAATCAGTACAACCAAGACCTCGGAATTATCCACTCGACAAATGGTAACCACTTGAAAAGTCCGAACAAGGGTAGTATCACCAGGTCACTATCCATCTGCATGCTTAGAACATCACAATGTTCCCTACCAATGAAACATGGTACTTCACATCGCAGGTGCTAGTCTCAAGCTCGGGCGGCCTTATCCTCATTTTGACGAACCAATCGACTAGGAACGAGTTCAGAATGCACATTGACTATTAGATGTGTTTCATGATAGCCATCATATCCACTATCACATCTAACATACACTATGGTGCATTCTAGGTCTTTATCCAATACAATTGTTAACATTATATAGCATAACGAAAATAAAGAATGCCATGAATAAATGTGTATTTCATAAATAAAGATTTTCATATACAAGAGTCTATAAAACCCACACGTCACAAGTTGGCTAGTTGGGCATCTACTCTAACAATCTCCCACTTGCCCTATAGCCAACTACTCATCAGACGCAGTCCCATTGTTTCGCGATGTTTTTCAAATAACGGTCCTGGCAAGGGCTTCGTAAGTGTATCAGCAATGTTGTTCGCAGAGGCGACTCTCTCAACTTCTATGTCACCTCTAGCCATAATATCCCGGATTATGTGGTATTTCCTCAGTATATGTTTGGATCTTTGGTGAGACCTAGGCTCCTTTGCTTGCGCAACGGCACCTGTGTTGTCGCAGTACACCGGGACTGGACCAACTCCATCAGGAATGACGCCCAACTCTTGGACGAAATTCCTTATCCAAACCGCCTCCTTAGAAGCAGCTGATGCTGTGATGTACTCAGCCTCAGTGGTTGAATCCGCGATGGTGTCTTGCTTGGAACTCTTCCAAGAGACAGCACCACCATTGAGCATGAATACAAATCCAGAGGTTGACTTCGAATCATCCACGTCACATTGGAAGCTAGAATCAGTGTAGCCTTCAAATTTTAGTTTACCACCCCATAGACCATGAACATATTCTTAGTCCTTTGTAAGTACTTAAGAATATCTTTCACAGCCTTCCAATGCATTTGGCCGGGGTTTTCTGGTAGCGGCTCGTGACACTCAGAGCATATGCGACATCTGGTCTAGTTGAGATCATGCCATACATAATACTACCTATTGCCGAGGCATATGACACACGTGCCATACTCTCTACCTCCTCATCAGTCTGTGGACACATAGACTTAGATAGAGTGACCCCGTGGCTCATAGGTAGGTGTCCTCTCTTGGACTCTTCCATAGAGAACCGCTTAAGTATGGTATCGATGTAGGTAGCTTGGGTGAGTCCGAGCATCTGTTTTGATCTATCCCGATAGATATGTATTCCAAGAATATAGGATGCTTCACCCATGTCCTTCATCGATAATCTACTAGACAACCATACTTTAGTTGACTGCAGCATTCCTACATCATTCCCAATGAGTAGAATGTCATCAACATAAAGTACAAGGAATGTCACAGCGATTTTAACTACCTTCTTATATACACATGGCTCCTCGGGATTCTTGATGAAACCAAATTCCTTAATTTTTTCATAGAATCTCAGGTTCCAACTCCTCGATGCTTGTTTGAGACTGTAGATCGATCTCTGAAGTTTGCATACCTTATGCTCACTTCCTACAGATGTGAAACCCTCAGACTGTGTCATAAAGATCTCTTCCTTAATGTTTCCATTAAGGAACGCAGTTTTCACATCCATTTGCCATATCTCATAGTCGTACCATGCGGCTATGGCTAGTAGGATTCTAATCTACTTGAACATTACGACTGGTGAAAAGGTTTCATCATAATCAACACCTTGCCTTTGCGTGTAACCTTTCGCGACCAGTCGTGCCTTGTAGGTCAATACCTTACCATCAGGCCCAAGTTTCCTCTTGTATATCCATTTACACCCAATAGGAACAATTCCTTTGGGAGGATTAACGAGAGTCCAAACTTGATTCGCATGCATTGAAAAACCATATCTCTCAGGAGCCCTAGGAATCCTTTCGGATCTTCTAGGTGCGACCATTTCTGGTACTGGCTCTGTAGGTGCGGGAGATTCACTTGGTACTTCAGTTGGTTCTCGAACCTCTTCGAGTTCTACTATTTTGCCCTTTCTATCAAGTAGAAATTCCCTTTCCATAAAGGTGGCATTCCTAGAAACAAACACTTTTGTTTCGTTTGGATAGTAGAAGTAGTATCCAATAGAATTCTTTGGATACCCAATGAAGTAGCATAAGATGGATCTAGTAACCAACTTATCTCCCACTGTCTGCTTCACGTAAGCAAGACATCCCCAAATCCTCATGTATGAGTATTTGGGTGGTTTGCCCATCCCTATCTCATATGGAGTCTTATCCACTGCCTTTGTGTGGACATTGTTCAACAACATTACCGTCGTTTCGAGCGCATAGCCCTAAAACGAGGTAGGAAGATCAGTGAATCTCATCATAGATCGAACCATGTCCATCAAGGTTCGATTACGACGCTCCGCTACACCATTGAGCTGTGGTGTGCCCGGAGGGGTCCACTGCGAGAGAATCTCATTCTCTTTAAGATAGTCTTGAAATTCAGCACTTAAGTATTCACCACCTCGATCGGATCGAAGTGCTTTAATACTTTTGCCTAATTGATTTTCTACTTCAGCCTTGAATTCTTTGAACCTTTCAAAAGATTCAGACTTGTGCTTCATTAAGTACAAGTACCCATACCTAGAGCAATCATCGGTAAAGGTGATGAAGTATGTGTGACCGTACTTAGTACCAATGCTAAGTGGACCACACACATCAGTATGGATCAAATCCAATAGGCCTTGAGCACGTTCAGGCTTGCCCTTGAAGGGTTGTTTAGTCATCTTTCCCTTGAGACAAGATTCACAAGTCGGTAGGGAGTTAATGTCTGACAAATCAAACATGTCACTCCTAACTAACTTGTTCATCCTACTTAGGGAAATGTGACCTAGCATGTTGTTGTATGTGTTTCGACATCACGAGTTCGAACTTGTTTCAATTTTAAGGTGTACAAATCGTTTTCGCATTCCCCAATTCCAATTAAACATTCATTCTTGTATATATTGAAAATCGAATGAGCAAAAGCACAAGAATATCCATCACTATCAAGCATAGAAACAGAAATGATGTTCTTAATTAATTTGGGAACAAATAAAACGTTTCTCAATAACAACTTAAAATCTGAAGACAGAAATAAATAAACATCTCCTATAGCTACTGCAGCAACTCTTGCACCGTTGCCCAGCCTCAAGTGGGTCTCACCCTCTCTAAGACGTCGGCTTCTTGTCATCACCTGCAAATCATTGCAGATATGAGATCCACATCCGGTATCAAGTACCCAAGAAGTCGAATTAAGAGACATATTTATTTCGATATAGAACATACCTTTTGCAGTTCACAACTGCTCGAGGTACTCCTTGCAGTTCCTCCTCCAGTGCCCAGGCTTGTGGCAATGGTGGCAAACATCCTCAGACTTGTTTGGCTTGGAAGCCTTTGCCTTTGGCTTCTTAGTGGGCTTTTCCTCCTTCGCAGGGGCAGAACGCTTCTTACCCTTGCGTCTGGGCCCCTTCTTCGCAGAGGAAGAAGAGCCCATAAGGAGGACGGGCTTGTCCTTCTTTATGGTTCCCTCAAACACGACCAGCATGTTAACCACCTCTTCGAGGGTGGGTGCCAGCTTGTTCATGTTGAAGTTGACCACAAATGGGTCGAATGCAGCGGGTAGTGAGAGGAGAAGCACATCCACAGACAGCTCGTGTGGAAGTGTGATATCAAGGCACGCCAGCTTTTCAACGAGCCCAATCATACGAACCCCATGCTCGCGGACCGAAGTCCCATCGCGCATGCGGCTCGTCATAAGCTCCTTGACAGCGGTGAACCTCTCATGTCGAGAGTTCTCCCCATACAGTTCCTTGAGATGAAAGAGTATGTCAGCAGCATACTTCGTCTTCTCAAAGCGCCGTTGCATTTTGTTGGATATCGATGCCATCACATAGCATCGAGTCTTAAGCTCGTCGTCCCACCATTGTTTAAGCGTAGTCAGCTCCTCAGGGCTGTTATCGGCAGGGGCTTCCTTCGGAGGGCTCTTCTCTATCGTATAGAGAAGTTTCTCCGAAGCCAACACAATGTTGAGCTTTCGAAGCCAGTCTTGGTAGTTCAGACTGGTGAACTTGTTGCTATCCAGTATAGCAGCGAGTGGATTTTTGATCGAAGACATTATAAAGCAGTTTATACTGAAAAGAAAAACAGACATGCATTACTAACTATATATGAAAAACGCTAAGACATAAAACAAGGTCATTTAGTTTTATGAATTACTCTCCAACTATTTTAACGATTTCACCACCCTCTAATGAAATCGGGAAAGCAAGTATCCTTAGTGGGTACACAGAGTCCAATCGAGCGATCATGGTCCCGAATAATATCAGCCAACCATGACCCCCAAAAGGTAGAGCCCAATTGCAACCGGTGCAACCTCCATGTATTTACCTCATGTCCAGTAAGGGCCCAATAATATAACGCTGATTACTATCACGTGTCAAGATGACCCATCAATGTTGAGTCGTGAAGGACGGTCCCCTTAACGTCCCCAATAATATGAGCCAACGTTAAAGGGAGTTCCAACCGACTCACAACAGGTGTCAATGACGTGTACAGCTTTCCGGCATACATAACCCCCTCAATAATATGAGTCGGGCCATGTATGCGGGTAGCATCGGCGCACACCCATTGTTGATGGAAGGTAGGGATAATTTAAATAGATTTAAATTCTCTTAGTTTTTCGAATAAACTTTTAATCTTGATATTAGTTTTAAAACGAGGGATTTTGATTTTGAAAAATTTTGTCTAATGCAATTTTAAATCATAATTTAAAACATGCGGATTCAACATATATCGAATATATAAATTTTGGGACGATCGATCGCGAGAGCTATGCGGTCCGTGGTTGCCAATCACGGACCTGGGTCCAGTCCTAGGTGAAATGCAATATGCAATGCAATTCTATTACAATTGCTTCCAGTTTTATAGATCTTCGGTCTTCAATATATTTGATCGTCATGTCCACCGTCTTCAAATGTACTCCCACTAAATCTAGTAATTTACATGTAAATTGCCATGACACACATGGGATATAAATTTGTAGGGGTGGGAACGTGCCACAAACAGACCCACTTTAATCGATATCAACAATATATTTACAACCGAAATCGCAAAACCTATAGCATACACCTAACACATTGGGCACGGCTCTCGATCATCCCAAACATGCAATCAATCTAATTAATTTGCATAAATTAAATAATCAAATCATATTTGATAATTTCCTACAAAATCATATTTTAATTATAAAATCGCATTTTGTCGACAAAATCATATTTTAATCAACAAAATCATATTTAATTATAAAATCATATTTCATAACCAAAATCACATTTTGTAATTTTAATTGCATCAAATTGGGCTTGAAACAATTTTAGGCCCAAAATCTCAAAATTTTCAAAATCAATTTTGGTCCGACCAAAATCGGCCCAATATCGAATAGTGGCCCGAAAATTTCATGGGCTGCTCGGGACAGGCCCGAACCAAAACCTATAAGATAGAACAGCCGTCGCATCGCCACGAGGATCGCCGGACGGTGGTCGCACGGCATTTTTGGTCCGACCAAAATCGGCCCAATATCGAATAGTGGCCCGAAAATTTCATGGGCTGCTCGGGACAGGCCCGAACCAAAACCTATAAGATAGAACAGCCGTCGCATCGCCACGAGGATCGCCGGACGGTGGTCGCACGGCGGCGGCCGCCTCCAACACACGGCGTGCGGCACAAGGCCGCACGTCGGCCGCGACATGTGCGGCATGGATGCGCCATGCATGGCACAATCAGCGCCCCACCGTGCGCTACATTAGCGCATGGTGGCCGGCCAGCACGTGACAATGCGTGCTGGCCATCGCGCGGTGGCGCCGGCGGCCTCTTCCAATTTTTTTTTTGTTTTTGATTTCAAAAATCGAGATCTATGCAATTCAGGCAGTAAATGTATTGAAGGATCCGAGCCTCGGCTCTGATACCACTGTGGGCGACAATGGTGGATCCGGATCCCGTTTCCCGGGGGCACAGCGGAAGTTTAAAAATTTGCCCCGGGATACATTCAATACATTAATACAATTCAATAATCATATATAGGATGTTTATCGAATCGTTACCTTGCTAGCGTCTAGGCGCCTGGCTCCAACCAGATTCACGAGGAAACTGGCTTTTGAATTGTAGGCGGCGGTAGATCCTCCTAATCAGGTCCACGACCGAAATCAAGACACCTTCGTCAGCCTGCACTAGAAGGCCTGACGAATTTAGCACGGACAGAAACTCCTCAGCGCGGTGGTCGGAAAAAGTCCGGCGAAGGGGCGGCGGCGGCGGCGCTTGGTGGCGGCCGGCGGCGGCGTGAGGGAGAGGAGAAGAGGGGGCAGCCGATTTGCTATGTGTGGAGGCTAGGGTTTTGTGAGAGTTAAGTTATGACATGAAACCCTAGACCAAGTCTAATTATAATTAAGTGATGGGCTTGAACCGGCCCAATGGACTTGGGTCAGGCCCAGGTCCATGTGAACATTCGGTTCAATCCTGTCACTACGGCTTCATTATAATTTCGATCTATGATCAGATCGGACCGAACGACTCAGTTTCCAAAACTGAATATTATGATGCGAAAAACAATTTTCCAGATCATCTAGCCCAAAATAGCAGTTTAGCCCCTCAACTTTGGGAAATCGCAATTTGACCCCTGTTGACTTTTAGGAAGTCGCACTCCCTAAAATCCCCTTCCTATGCTCAACACATTGAGCTTAGTTTCCATGCGGGAATCATGAATCCAGTACTTGTGTGACCCTCAATGGTTCAGGGATACAGCTAGCCGTGGGCCCACAACCAGTGCCTGCAAGAACTAGGTTGTCGTGGTTAGCGTACAGTACGGTCCTTTCAACACACATATCCCGATCAGATCAACGACCATTGGTAAATCGAGAGTCGCTAGAGATCCGATAGCTATGCATACATCTTGAAGATCAAATAGTGACATCGCGAGTGTTACTAGGCAAACCCATTTACCTAAAACACATCCAGTACTCTGGCCAGAGATTTATACACTATTATCCCCTCAGATAGCATATGATATCCACGCATGAGAGCGAGTGGTGAATCATCGATAACGAAGCATCGACTCCTACATACATCGGGACCTCACCCAATCCCGCCGCCTAATGACCCCAAGTGAGTCGGCAAACGGGTCGAAGTGAGGCGCCTATCATGTAGAGTCTCAATGGCGTTTCGAGTAGTGAGGACTAATCAGTACAACCAAGACCTCGGAATTATCCACTCGACAAATGGTAACCACTTGGAAAGTCCGAACGAGGGTAGTTCGATAGATCACCAGGTCACTATCCATCTGCATGCTTAGAACATCACAATGTTCCCTACCAATGAAACATGGTACTTCACAATCCAGGTGCTAGTCTCAAGCTCGGGCGGCCTTATCCTCATTTTGACGGTCCAATCGACTAGGAACGAGTTCAGAATGCACAGTGACTATTAGATGTGTTTCATGATAGGCATCATATCCACTATCACATCTAACATACACTATGGTGCATTCTAGGTCTTTATCCAATACAATTGTTAACATTATGTAGCATAACGAAAATAAAGAATGCCATGAATAAATGCGTATTTCATAAATAAATATTGTCATATACAAGAGTCTATAAAACCCACACGCCACAAGTTAGCTAGTTGGGCATCTACTCTAACATAAATACCACGCTAATCCAAGCTGGATTTCAAGCTCAAGATCTGTACCTTAATTCTGTGCAACGATTACCACAACAAGAGGCCCGAGAGATCTGGGTACTGAAACCTGCTAAAACACACGCACGAGATCTCAGGCATTACACAGAAAGTCACGGCTATCTATAGAAACTCACGGTTGGGAGTCATTCCAGTGACCAATCCCAACAATACAACCTATCAGGAAGCTTAATTCAAGGCTAGGAACAAGATCTCATCGAATTAAAACAAACCTTAACTACACAACGCACGAACGGGCAGCAACTTCGCGTTCCTCAACCAGCCAATCGCAGCCTCCAAAAGTTGTATAGGATGAAAGAGCTTCTCAAGAGGAGTCCAACTCTACCTTGAACGTCCAAAAAGACGGCCGGAAACGACGGAAATTCGCCGAAGAAACTCACGATGAACAGTGTTCTAGGGTTCAAAGCGAAGAACAACAATCGGGAGAAAATATCGCTAAGTATGGAATCTGATAATCCAGTCGAAGACCAAGTCTTCTAATATATATACACATCAAAACAGCTGACAGCAGCAAGAGCGAGTTCCACCGACAAAACCAGTCGACACTACTGATGTTCCAAAATCAGCAGCTGGATAAACCAACAGCTGGTGAATTAAATCCACCGACAAAATTCAGCTGTTGCATTGCTCAACAAACCAACGACCGGTCACTAACCGAACAGCTGAACTCTCAAACAACACTAAGCAAAACGGCGTCGCATCGACTTAACCAAACGACGTCGCATAGCACACGTCATCCTTGCTGTCAACAGCTGAAAAACCCAACAGCTGATCGAACATCGCGTGAAATCTTGCGACAGCTGATGCCTAACAAACCCAACAGCTGGTTCAAGCGCTCCACCCCAAAACGACGACGTTTCCACCTCGCGTTACAGGAACGCTGACCCGCGTTGACGTCTGCTGAACAACAAAACGCGCTAACTAACCAACATCTTAAATCCACGTAATCGCTACTGCTGATCCTTGCAACTAAAAGCCAACGTCTGAATTCCACGTCAGCGTTGATGCTGCTTCTTAACACAACGCAGCGCCTAAAATAACAACTGCTTCCAAAATTTCCAGAATTGCTCTAAATGTGAAATCTAACCCGAAAATGCAAACGAAACCTTCCAACAGAAATCTGAACCACCAAAAATCTTTAAAAACCGATTAATCCAACAATTAATCTTTAACACATTTTCAGGTCTCACATATGTCCGCTAAAATCTGTGGTTCAACCTGAAAATAAGAACAAAGTACTGATCATCTGGCTGAAAACGCCATCCAGAAGTCCCCAAAAATTCTCATGGACTTTCGATATACTCAACGAAGTTAACATCGTAGGCTGGGCTTTCCTACTCAAGGCATCTGCCACTAAGTTCATTTGCCCAGGATGATACTGAATCTCACAATCAAAATCCTTGAGTAATTCTATCCAACGACGCTGCCTCATGTTCAAATCGGACTAAGTGAAGATGAACTTCAAGCTCTTTTGGTTGGTGTACACCACGAATTTCTCACCATACAGGTAGTGACGCCAAATATTCAAAGCAAAAACAATGGCCTCCAGCTCCAAATCGTGAACGAGGTATCTGGTCTCGTGGGGTTTCAGCTGTCGAGACGCGTAAGCTATCACTCGCCCGTTCTGCATCAACACATAACCCAAATCACATTGAGAAGCATCGGAGCACACTACAAAACCTCCCGAACCTGAAGGTAAAGCCAACACAGGTGCAGTAGTCAACTTCTCCTTGAGAAAAAGAGAACTAGTCTCACACTCGTCTGTCCAGATAAATCTCCTATCTTTCTGGGTCAACTGCTTCATCGGCCTGACTATTGTAGAAAATCTCTCGATGAAACATCTATAATAGATAGCCAAACCCAAGAACCTGGGGGTTTCAGAACATTCCTAGGTTGCTCCCAGTCAAGAACTGCCTCAACCTTACTAGAATCCACCGAAATACCCTGTGAAGAGATGACATGACCCAAAAAGATCACCCTATACAACCAAATTTCACACTTAGCGAACTTTGCATACAACTACGAGTCCCTCAGAGTCTGCAACTCTAATCTCCAATGCTTCTTATACTATCTTTTTTTGTTCCTTGAGTACAAAAGAATGTAGTCGTTGAAAACAATCACAAAGCGGTCAATATACTCACTGAAACCTTGGTTCATCAGATACATGAAGACAACAGAGGGCATTCGTCAATCCAATGGCATCACAAGGAATTCATAATACCTGTATCTAGTCCAAAACGTCGTCTTTGCTACATCAGTGCCTCTAATCTGCAACTGGTGATACCCAGTTCGCAGATCAATCTTGGAGTATACTCTGATCCCTGCAGCTGATCAAACCGATCATCTATCCTCGGTAGTGGGTACTAATTCTTCACTTTTCGCTTTGTTCAGCTGCCAAAAGCCAACAAACATTCTCATAGATCCATCCTTATTCTTCACAAAGAGAATCTGAACTTTCCAAGACTACATACTCGGCCTAATAAAACCCTTCTCTAAAAGTTCACGTAACTGGTCCTTAAGTTCCCTCAGCTCAGCTGGCGCCAACTGATATGGAGCTCTAGAAATCAGCGCAGTGATTGGCGCCAACTCAATGCTAAAATCAATCTTCCCTATCGGAGGAAAACCAGGAATCTCATCCGGAACAACATCTAGGAAATCTCAGACAATCGGGATATCACCAAATTCCAGCTGTTCAGGGGTTACATCCAGGGCATAAATCATTAACCCTAAGTTCTCCAATGATAACAGACTAAACATATCCATGGCTGACACCAGCGGAATCTTAGACCACGAATCTGCACCGTAAAAATCCCACTTTTCACCAGATTTATATCTAAACCTCACCTCACCACATCATGGAAACAATCAACGGTAACTCTATAACCGGACAATACATCCATACCCAAGACAAAGTCTCTAATCTCCAATGAAATCAAACTTGTCACTAGCACATTGACCAAATCTAAACCCACAATCCAAAACTACCTCTCGAGACAAAAAACTCATACCAGTAGGGGTAGAAACAGATACAACATCACACAGTAGGATATAAATCAACCCACACTCATATAAAAACAGATCAGATATAAAAGAGTGTGATACTCCAGTATAAAAAAAAACTCGGATAGAAATATAAAAAATAGTACATGTACTTATAATAAATCCTCCAGGAATATCTTCGGCTTGCTCCATAGTCAAGGAATTCACCTGAGCTTTCTGAGGTCCCAAAAATTGAGGTCTAGAAGATCCTCCAAATCTAGACGCTTCTCGCGGTTGGAATCCTGATCGCTGGGACGTGGCAGGAGGTTAAGGCCTCTGCAAAGAACCACCAGTTGAGCCCTAATATGAAAGTTTAGAGTGCTGTCCCCTCCCCGAAGGACACACTCTCGAAAAATGTCCAGCTTGCCCGCACTTATAGCAAACACCCTAAACTCCACGACACTGAGAAGTCAAATGCTTACCTCCACAATGACCACACACCACCGCTCTAGAACTACTTCCTCCTGAGCTATCTGAAGCAGAAGAACTCGAACTAGATCGTCTCTTAAACTGTTTCCCTCGAGACTTGAACCTTTGGCTATTCAACTGTTGAGACATTTGAGGAGGCTAAAATGAGTACATCCCTTGAGGCACGGGATAGAAATTTCGTCCTCCTGTCGACTGAACCTGAGTCTGCACATCCAAGTGACTCTCCTCTATGTCTACTGCCCTATCTACCGCCTCAGCATAAGTCGAAGGAGAACCAACTAACACCTACTGAAATAAATCTGGTCTCAAACCTCTCAAAAATTTGTTCCGCTTCATCTTCTCTTGGTTAGCAACGTGAGGAACATACGAAAGAAGAGAGAAAACTGTCTAGCATACTCTACTACCTTCAGATTTTCTTGCACCAAATTATCAAATTCACTCTCTCTGTTGATGTAATAAGATTCCGGGGTATACTCCCGACGAAAAGTGGCACAGAAGCTCTCCCAAGTAACCAAGACTCCGGTCTCTCTCATGGCTCTGGAAGCACCCTTCCACCAATGTTGAGCATGATCTCTCAACTGAAGAACGGCCAACTTCAATCTCTTCTCATCGGAATACTCCACGGTATCGAACAGCTCCTCCATGTGTTCTAACCATCCTTCAGCCATCAAACCACCTTCGGCTCCAGTGAAAGTAGAGGGATTCATTTTCTGAAATCTAGCCAATACTAGCTCCATCTCACCAATCTGTCTAGTCAAATTATCCACCTCAACCTCTGGATGTCCAGCTCGACGGCGCAAGGGTACATTCTGCTGAGCAACATCCTCCTCACTCTCTGGGGCTCTAGACTCACCGACTACCTACCTAGAAACTATAACTCTCCTTCTCGGTGGCATCTAACCAAGACTAACAAGGTAAACACATAGGCAGATATAGAAATAAAATATTCAAGCACAAACGAAAGTTCAATCTTGGTGCCTATACTCAAGTGTGATAGAAAAGAATCGAGCTTATCCCAGTTCAAGCTGTTATACCGAATGTCAGGCCCCATGCTCAAAATCAGAGATTAAACACTCAAATAATGCAAAATACGGAAGCTTAAAATGTGGATTAAAATTTTTCTTTTTCGGCCTGAACAAAATATACAATTCAAAATACATTCATACTTAAAGTATAGATTTGTAACACAAAATCAACAAAGCAGTACCAGAAGTGTATATAAATATTTCAATAGATAAAAATCTTCACACACGTAAGAGAACTCATAAAACAACAATCAGATAAGACATGCAATATCTCAAGACTTGCAATGCATGAAGGGTACATCGAAGACTCATCGACTGCCAAAAAGTTCACAACAGACTCAACTGTGAATCATCAACTCACAAATCATTGAATCAGTAATGAATAATCAGTGGCCACATCGCATGTGGAAGTATGTGAGCTACCCATCCATCCCACATGCAGTACCAGCAGCACAAAGTCTCATAGCTCAACCCAGCTGGTACCATTCAGCTTACCGAGGAATGGGAGCTACCCACTAAACCTCAGGACAGAAACAAATCTCGCAGCAGGTAGTCGAGGGTACGGGAGCCAACCGACACCCCTCATTTCATTTTCAAAATCAGCATGCTGGCATTATCCATCCTCGGATAAAATCAGGTATCAAAACTAATCGGCTCAAGATGTTATGCATGTATGCAAGATAGTATCAGCTTAAAATCAGCACGCAATAATCATACATAAGCAATTCAGCAAATCATCATATGAAGCACGGTTAAAGAGACTCAGCTCACATCCAGCATATAATACACAACAGTTCAGTTCACGCTGGAAATATTCTCATGCTTATGTCAAAGCTGTTAATATAAGCTCAATCCGTACCTTACGCAGATCTTGGTACAATACCTCAGCACAGTTTGGATAACAGTAGAACACACTCTCTAATCCGCTCAAGTCTTGGCCAATAGCTCAAGGCCAGTAGCTTACGGCAAAAACCACAAGAAATGCTCTAATTTGTCAAGATACTTAAGAAGTTAGCTCTGCTCAAGCTTACACGACTCATGGCCTAAAGCCTCGTAGCTCAGAAAAACTACGTATAACCAACAGAGCACTATTCAGATCAAAGATAAATGCTAGGAACATAAACTAACACTAGCAGAACACGATTACCTGAATTGAAGCTCAACACGTCGCAATTCGCGAAACCTGCTCACACAGTTCCTTAGCAATTCCTCCGTCTGACTTCCTCCCAACTCCAAGCTGGTACAAGAACGTCGGCCTAGAAGAGGGGTTTCCAATCGAGGTATCCTCACTCAAATCTGACCGGCCAATCTTCGTTAATCTGGAGAACCCTAGGTCGGGTGAACAATAACCATGAGGGTTTGATTAGATATCTGTCGGGGGGTACTCGGGAGAGGATAAGGAGAAGTTTAGTTTAAAATAACTAAGCGTTGGTCAATGGTCAAGACTTATATACACGATCCCCAGCTTAGAGCTACAATATAGTCAAACCAGCTCGGGAGTACGCTGCATGTAACCAGCACAACACGCAGCTGATCAGCTTAGGTACTCCAAGAGTCATGAATCAATCTGGATTGCTCACACAGATCCGATCTGGTCTATATGTCCAAATCATCTTTGACATCTCCACTGTTCCAGGTTAGGTACGCAGACATAAAAACCAGCTCGCGCTCCAAACAGACCAGCTTAGAGCATCCAGCACATCACTAAGCTGATCCAACACATCACCAAGCCAACCCCAGCCAAATGCATTGGAAGGCTGTGAAAGATATTCTTAAGTACTTACAAAGGACTAAGAAAATGTTCATTGTCTATGGGGGTGGTGAACTAAAATTGGAAGGATGCACTGATTCTAGCTTCCAATGCAATGTGGATGACTCGAAGTAAACCTCTAGATTTGTATTCATGCTCAATGGTGGTGCTGTCTCTTGGAAGAGTTCCAAGCAAGACACCATCTCAGATTCAACCACTGAGGTTGAGTACATCGCGGCATCAGCTGCTGATAAAGAGGCGGTTTGGATGAGAAATTTTGTCCAAGAGTTGCGCGTAATTCCTGAAGGATTTGGTCCAGTCCCGGTGTAATGTGACAACACTGGTGCCGTTGCCCAAGAAAAGGAACCTAGGTCTCAGCAACGATCCAAACATATGCTGAGGAAATACCACATAATCTGGGATATTGTGGCTAGAGGTGACATAGTAGTCGAGAGAGTCGCCTCTGCAGACAACATTGCTGATCCACTTACGAAGCCATTTCCAGGACCATTGTTTGATGAACATGGCGAAGCGATGGGACTACGTCTGATGAGTAGTTAGCTTTAGGGCAAGTGGAAGATTGTTAGAGTAGGTGCCCAACTAGCCAACTTGTGGCGTGTGGGTTCTTGTTGACTCTATGTAAATGATCTTTATTAATGAAATTTGCATTTATGTGACATTATTTATCTTCATTATTATGATTACAATTGTTGGATAAAGACCTTGAATGCACAATAGTGTATGTTAGATATGATAGTGGATTTGATGGCTATCATGAAACACATCTAATAGTCACTTTGTATTCTAAATTGGTTCCTAGTCAATTGGGTCGTCCAAAAGAGGATAAGGGCCGCCCGAGCTTGAGACTAGCATCTGCGATGCAAAGTACCACGTTTCATTGGTAGGGAACATAGTGATGTTCTCAGCATGCAGATGGATAGTGACCTGGTGATTTATCGAACTACCCTCGTTCTGACTTTCCAAGTGGTTATCATTTGTCGAGTGGATTAAGTCTGAGGTCTTGGTTGTACAGATTAGTCCTCATTACTCGAAATGTCATTGAGACTCTACATGATAGGTGCCACACTTTGACCCGTTTACCGACTCAGTTGGGATCATCAGGTGGCAGGATTGGGTGAGGTCCCGATGCATGTTGGAGTCGATGTTTCGTTGTCGATGATTCACCTCTCGCCCTTGTGCATGGATATCCTATGCTATCTGAGGAGATAATAGTGTGAAAAATCTCTGGCCAGAGTACTAGATGTGTTTTAGGTAAATGGGTTTACCTAAACACATGCGATGACACTATTTGATCTCCAAGATGTATGCATGACTGTCGGATCTCCAGCGACTCTCGATTTACCAATGGTCGTTATGTAACGCCCAGAAATCCTAATTACGTTAAATTGAGCGCATGACTAGGGGGAAAACTTTATGTTAGCATGATTTCATGTCATTTATGTGTTTATATGATGATTTCATGCCTTACTTTGTGCATGTCATTTTACGGTACTGTTTGAGTTCCGGTAAGCGGGGACGAGACCGGAGACGACCAAATTCAAAATATTTTAAATGTTTTAGCCCTTAGACATATTTTAAAGCAAAATTTATTATTTTATGCACCATTTCCAAAAAAATGAGATTTTATGCACAGTTATCGAGGGGGACCCGTTTTTCGCCTATATGTTAGAGTAGATGCCCAACTAGCCAACTTGTGGCGTGTGGGTTTTATTGACTCTTGTACAAACGATCTTTATATATGATATTCGCATTTTCTAAATATGGTCATTCTTTACTTTCATTATGTGTGTAATGATTTACAATTGTGTTGAGTAAAGACCTAGAACTACACTAAAGCGTATGTTAGATGTGATAGTGGGTATGACGGCTATCATGAAACACATCTAATAGTCGCTGTGTGTTCTGAACATGTTCCTAGTCGATTGGGCCGTCAAAATGAGGATAAGGCCGCCCGAGTTCGA
>KV003937.1:68711-90417 GCA_001598015.1 Dorcoceras hygrometricum | reverse complement strand
GTGGATAAGTCCGAGGTCTTGGTTGTACTGATTAGTCTTCACGACTCGAAACGTCATTGAGACTCTACATGATAGGCGTCTCACTTTGACCCGTTTGCCGACTCACTTGGGGTCATAAGGCGTCGGGATTGGGTGAGACCCCGATGCATGTAGGAGTCGATGCATCGTTGTCGAGGATTCACCGCTCGCAGACATGCGTGGATATCCTATGCTATCTGAGGGGATAATAGTGTATAAATCTCTGGCCAGAGTACTAGAAGTATTTTAGGTAAATGTATTTACCTAGTTACACTCGCGATGTCACTATTCGATCTCCAAGATGTATGCATAGCTATCGGATCTATAGCGACTCTCGATTTACCAATGGTCGTTGATCTGATCGGGATATATGGATTGAAAGGATCGTACTGTACGCTAACCACGACCGACTGGTTCTTGCAGGCACTATCAGTGATACCTAGGGGATCATGGGGCTATGTTGCTAGACGCTTTACCATGATCCGTTGGGCAGGTCCGGAATTGTGATTCCGGAGCCACAATGGTTGTGGGCCCACGAATAGCTGTATCCCTGAACCATTGAGGGTCACACAAGTACTAGATGCGAGATTCCCGCACGGATACTCAGCTCAATGTGTTGAGCACGAGAAGAGGATTTTGGGGAGTGCGACTTCCTAAAAGTCAACAGGGGTCAAACCGGGGTTTCCCGCTGTTGAGGGGCAAAACGGTCATTTTGCACTGGGTTCTGAAAAATGGTTTTTCAGATCATTGTATTCAGTTTCGGAAACTGAGTCGATCGGTCCTATTTGATCGGCGATCGGAGTTACGATGAAGTCTCGGTGGTGGAGATGAACTGAATGTTCATTGTTGGACCCGGGCCCGTTGGGCCGGTCCAAGCCTACCACTTATTCTATTTAATTAGAAGACTTCATAACACTTAACACAATTATTGCAAACCCTAACCCTAGCACAAAACCGCCGCCCCTCCTCTCTCAAACAAGCCGCCGTCGCCGCCCACGCGCCGCCGCCGCCGCCGCCGCCGATCTTCGCCTGAAATTTGTTTCCGGCCATTTCGACGAGTAGAATCCGTTCGTGCAGAATTCGTCAGTGCTTCTAGTGCAGCCTGACGAAGGAGTCTCGGTTCTGGTCGTGGACCGGATTGGCGATTATCTACCGCAATCTACCGAGAAGAGCCGGGTTCTTGTAATACCGGTTGGAGCCAGGCACAAGTGCCAGCAAGGTATTCGTTTTGAACGCCCTATGAATGACGATTATTGAATTGTTGTTGTTCGTATTGATCGTCTCCCGGCCTTCATTCTTTGTTCTTCCGTTGCTTTGCCGGGGGGCGGATCCGGATCCCCAACATACTGCCTACGGTCAGAACTCATATCTGGTTCTACCTATCAACCCAGCTTCTAACAGCTAGAACTAAACTCAAAACAGCAAGGAACACTTACCCAGAAGCTCACACGGATAGGAGAACGCTCTACTCAACTGTAGCGAGAACACACAAACTCACAGCTTCTTCGCGCTCCCTCTCCGACATCGACTCAGGTCACCTAACTGGTATCAATCGATAGGCCTAAACACGACGAGCTCAGCGCCACCAGTCTTGCTCCAAACAACGCCAGGAATCAACGGCAATCTACCGGAGAAGTGTTCGAATGAACAGTAATTATCGAGGGTTTCACTGGAGAAAACGATAAGGAATATCGGGTTCGAAATACGCTAAGTATTGAGCAGCACTTGGTATATATTCCTCGAGTTAAAGCTACTGTTTTAACAATTCAGATCTCTGCCTATGCTAAGGCAAAAGTCCTCTCAAAGCTGAATCCAGCATTCTCCCTCTGCTGTCTCTGCTGATACAATTCAGATATCTAAACACTCTACTAACTCACAGCAAATGAAATCGCACCAACTAATCAAAACGACGTAGCATATCTTACACAGTTAAAACAGATCTCTCCCTCTAGCGACATCTGAATAGCGTTAACAACCAGCGGTCAACTCAGATGTGTTGACCAACACGTAGCATCTTCTCGCACCCGCGCGCTAACGCGAACTGCTGCCTCTCGCTACACTCTCACTGCTGCGGTGACTAGCGTTGACATCTTATCACACTACTACTGAGTACCAACATCTGAATGCCCGCAAAACTCCACGCAAGAACGCTGCTGGTCTATCTTCTCCCAGCGATGACTCTCAAGTCTGAATTACCACTGGAATCATTTACCGATAGGAAAATGCGACTACTGAACTCCAAATTCGACGTAGATCTCACTCGATCACCAACTTCTCACTGCTGATCAGTCTACGTCTAAATCTGAGCACCCAGAAATCACAATTTCCGTGACAAATCTTAATTCAAAATCTAATTAACCATTAAATCTTACTTAACAGATTTCTAGTCCTCACACTCTCCCCTATCGATTTCGTCCTCGAAATCAGTTAAGACATTGAATCAAAATCACAACATTAAGATAGCTTATTCACGACACAGTATACTAGATACCATTCCTAACATACACATGCCATACTGCCTAGTAAAACTCATTACTAAGAAGGATCTCAATTCAGCAGCAAAATCACTTAAATCACAAAATCAATCAAGCTAGAAGTTACCTGAAACGCTACTGTCATAGCTCAAACAGATGAGGCCACTCTTGTCTCATCTTTTCTACAACTTCCCAGGTAGCTTCTTCACGTCCATGCTTGCTCCATTGAACCATCACCAACGGTACAACCTTATTCCTCAACTGCTTCTCCTTCCTGTCCAGAATCTGCACTGGATATTCAACATAGCTCAGGGTCTGGTCCAGCTCTACTTCATCAGTCCTCAGCACATGGTATGGATCTGCTCATATTTTCTCAACATTGACACATGAAACACATCATGCATCGCTGCTAACTCATCAGGCAGCTTCAATCTATAAGCCAACTGTCCAATCCGCTCAACAATCTCAAGGGACCAACAAATCTAGGAGCTAACTTACCCTTAAATCTGAACCTCATAACACTCTTGAAAAGAAATCTTAAGGAACACACGATCGCCAACCTCAAATTCTAATGGTCTGCGTCGCTTATTAGCATAGCTAGCATAACGGTCTTGTGCAGCTTTCATCCTACTCCGAATCAAATCAATCTAATTTCATGTGCTGCACAAACTCAGGAGTAGAAAGTTGTCTCTCAACAACATCTTCCCAGCAGATCGATGATCTACAATTTCGACCATATAAAGCTTCAAACGGCGCCATTCCAATAGTCACTTTGTAGCTGTTGTTGTAAGAAAACTCAACTAAGGACAAAGCATCCTGCCAGCCACCACTGAAATCCATCGCAACTGCACGCATCATATCCTCTAAAGTCTGAATGGTCCTATCAGATTGGCCATCTGTCTGGGGGTGATACGCCGTACTCATAGCCAATATCGAACCCATATCTGCTTGCAAACTCTTCCAAAATAGAGAGGTGAATCTAGGATCCCGATCTGACACTATCGAAACAGGCACTCCATGCAATATAACCACATGGTCTACATGCAACTTCGCCATTTTCTTCATCGAACATCTCACATCATAGGGAATGAAATGAGCTGAATTCGAGAGTCTATCAATCACCACCCAAATCGCATCGCATCCCCTACTCGATTGAGTTAGATGAGTCACAAAATCCATGGCGATGTGCTTCTAATTCCATTGGGGCACTTCTAAACTCTGCAAAAATCCACCGGATCTCATCCTCTTAGCCTTGACCTACTGGCAATTCAAACACCGAGCAACAAAACCATAAATGTCGCTCTTCATGCCTTCCCACCAGTAGTGAGACTTCAAAGCATGGTACATCTTCTTCTCCCCCGGATGCACGCTATATCGACTGCAATGCGCTTCATTCAAGATGGCTTCCTTCAAATCAATCAAATTCGGAACCACCAACCTACCTCGAAATCTCAAGCATCCATCAGAAGCAACCAAAAAATCCTCTGACTGACCATTCTGAGCCGTAATCTTCAACTCATGCACATACGGATCATTCCTCTGTGCTGCTCTAATGTCAATCACAATCTGTGGTTCAACCCAAATCGAAAAAACCACGAAATACTGATCACTCGGCTGAAAGTTCCACCCAGAAGTCCCCAAATTCTCATGGACTTTGGAATTCTCATCGTCGTCAACATCGCAGGTTGGGCTTTCCTACTCAAAGCATCGGCCACCAAATTCATTCGCCCAGGCTGATACTGTATCTCGCAATCAAAATCCTTAAGCAACTCCATCCAGCGACGCTGCCTCATATTAAAATCCGTCTGGGTGAAGATATACTTCAAAATCTTGTGGTTGGTGTACACCACAAACTCCTCACCATACAGATAGTGTCGCCATATCTTCAAGGCAAACACACTTCAAAATCTTGTGGTTGGTGTACACCACAAACTCCTCACCATACAGATAGTGTCGCCATATCTTCAAGGCAAACACAATCGCAGCCAACTCGAGATCATGAACGGGGTATCTCGTCTCATGAGGCTTCAACTATCGAGACGCATATGCAATCACGTATCCGTTCTGCATCAAAACACACCCTAAACCACTCATAGAAGCATCGGAGCACACCAAAAAACCTCCAGCACCCGAAGGCAAGGCCAAAACAGGAGCAGTCGTCAACTTCTCCTTCAAAATCTGAAAACTAGACTCACACTCATCAGTCCAAATAAATTTCCTATCCTTCTGAGTCAACTGAGTCATAGGCCTGGCTATCGAAGAAAACTTCTCAATGAAACGCCTATAATAACCAGCCAATCCCAATAAACTATGGATCTCGGAAACGTTCCTAGGTCACTCCAAGTTAAAAACTGCTTTGACCTTACTAGAATCCACAGAAATTCCTTGCGCTAAAATCACATGACCCAAGAAGATAACTCTGTCTAGCCAAAATTCACACTTGCTGAACTTGGCATACAATTGTGAGTCTCTCAGTCTCTGCAACACTAGTCTCAAGTGCTCTTTATGCTCTCTGAAACTCCTCGAATACACCAAGATGTCATCTATGAAGACAATCACGAATCGATCAATGTACTCGTTAAAGATGCGATTCATCAAATCCATGAACACAGCTGGAGCATTCGTCAATCCAAACGGCATCACAAGAAACTCATAATGCCCATATCTCGTTCGGAAAGCTGTCTTCGCTACATCAGCGTCTCTAATCCACAACTGATGATAGCCAGAGCGCAAATCAATCTTTGAGTACATGGCCGATCCTTGCAACTGATCGAACAAGTCATCAATCCTAGGCAACTGATACTTGTTCTTCACTATCGCTTTGTTCAACTGTCGGAAATCAACACACATCCTCATAGATCCATATTTCTTCTTCACAAATAGAATCGGAGCTCCCCAAAGCGACATACTCGGTCGAATGAAGCCTTTCTCAAGAAGATCTCTCAACTGATCCTTGAGTTCTTTCAACTCTGTTGGTGCCAACCGATACGGAGCTCTAGAAATCGGGGCTGTACCAGGCACCAACTCTATACTGAAGTCAATCTCTCGTCTCGTAGGAAATCTAGGAATCTCGTCTGGAAACACATCTGGGAACTCTCGAGAAATCGGAACATTGCTCAACTCCACTCTCGACTCACGAAAAACGTCTAGGGCATAGATCATAAACCCTGAATCCTCTAGCGACAACAAACTAAACATCTCCATTGCAGATACTAAAGGGAACGTCTACGAGAAATCGGAACATTGCTCAACTCCACTCTCGACTCACGAAAAACGTACTAGGGCATAGATCATAAACCCTGAATCCTCTAGCGACAACAAACTAAACATCTCCATTGCAGATACTAAAGGAATCTTAGGTCGCGAATCAGTACCATAGAACTCCCATTTCTCTCCAAATCGAGGCCTAAATCTCACCACACCATGGAAACAATCAACGGTCGCTCTATTCTCAGTCAGCACGTCCATACCCAAGATACAATCAAAATCTCTAATTCCCAAAACAATCAGATGGGTCACCAAAACATGCTCATCAAATCTAATCAGGCAATCCAACACCACCTCTTGGGACAACAGACTCACAGATGCTCCAGTTTCAATCAAAACTCGTGCAGGAAAATCAAAGATAAAGCATGTACCTGAAATCACTCCCGTAGGTATCTCATCAGCCTGCTCTCTCGTCAAGGCATTCGCCTGGGCCTGCTGCGGTCCCGAAAACCGAGGTATCAAGGGTACTCCAAACCTAGAAGGCTCAAAAGGTTGGAATCCCGAATGTTGGGACGGAACAAAAGGTTGTTGCCGCTGAGAAGAACCACCAACGGAACCTTGCTGTGACTGACCCAAAGACTGCCCTCCCATCAAAGGACACGCTCTAGCAAAATGTCCCGGTTGTCCACAAAGATGACAAAGACCTCGAACTCCACGACACTGCGAAGTCTCATGCTTCCCTCCGCACTGTCCACAAAACATAATGCCACCAGAACTCACAGAACCAAAGGAACTCGAATGCGCCTTCTTCTTAAATTTTTTGCCTCGTGGTTTGAACCTCTGACGATTCGATTGCTACGACCTCTGAGGAGACTGAAACGATTGCGACACATCTTGCACCGGTTGAAATGTGCACCCACTGACGGCTGAACCGAATCCTGTGCCTACAACAAACTCTCCTAAATATCTACAGCCCGATCCACGGCCTCAGCATAAATCGTAGGTGAACCAGACAACACCATCCGGAACAAATCAGGCCTCAAACCCTTCAGAAACTTATTTCTCTTAGTCTTCTCCTGGTTAGATACATGGGCAACATACATAAAAAGCGAAGAGAACTGTCTGGCATACTCGGCCACCTTCATATTCCCTTGTTTCAAGTTGTCAAACTCTCGCTCACGACTGTTGTAGTAGGACTCTGGGGTATACTCCTGTTGGAACGCTGCACAAAAGCTCTCCCAAGTAATCACAGCCCCACTCTCTCGCAAGATACGAGAAGTACTCTCCACCAGCACGTCTGGCATACTCGGCCACCTTCATATTCCCTTGTTTCAAGTTGTCAAACTCTCGCTCACGACTGTTGTAGTAGGACTCTGGGGTATACTCCTGTTGGAACGCTGCACAAAAGCTCTCCCAAGTAATCACAGCCCCACTCTCTCGCAAGATACGAGAAGTACTCTCCACCAGCACTGCGCGTTATCTCTCAACTGCAACACCTCTAGCTTCAACCTTTTCTCGGGGACGTACTCTAAAGTATCAAACAATTCTTCCATCTGAACTAGCCAACCCTCGGCCATCAAACCTCCCTCAGTGCCCACGAACGTAGGGGGATTCGTCCGCTGAAACCTCGCTAAAACCAACTCCATCTCGCCAATCTGTCTCGTTACATCCTCTACCTATGCCTGTCTCTCTCGACTAAGCAAAGGAATAGTCTGCTGAATGCCCTCATCACTATCCGAGGCTCTAGACTCATCAGCTGAACGTCTAGCAGTCCTACCTCTACCTCTCCTCGGCGGCATCTAAACAGATCTCAGGATAAGGACTAACAGTAGATAATCACAGAGGCATAAGAAATGATCACATAAGCCACAGAGTCAATCAAAATTCAAATCCAAACTCTATGTCTAGACTCGAGTGTGTTCAAAGGAAAATGAGCTTATCCCAGTTTAAGCTCTGATACCAAAAGTGTCAGGCCCCGTGCTAATCAACAAGGATTAATAGCACAATTAAGCACATAACGGAAGCATAAAATAGAGCTTAAAAATTTTCGAAATAGAGTTTAAGCTCTGATACCAAAAGTGTCAGGCCCCGTGCTAATCAACAAGGATTAATAGCACAATTAAGCACATAACGGAAGCATAAAATAGAGCTTAAAAATTTTCGAAATAGAGTTGGGCCTGAACCAATAAAACATCCTTCAAAATAGCCATAATCAAAATACGAGTTAAATCAAACTCAAACAACAACAGGTAAACAATATCAAATCAACAACGATCCCCCAAATACATATAACCTCAGGGCATCCCCTGAATCAATACATAACGTAATAACTGGGACTCAAGGATATGGGGATCGACCAGCTGGGGTTCCAGTCTGTCCAGCTTGGTTACCTGAAGATCCTGCAAATGGGAAACACAGACCCAAACAACACAAAAGCAGGAAAAGACTACGAGGTCAAGCCTCAGTACAAAGAGCACTAATATAACAACAAATCATGAACATGCAGTATTCTAAGTCATGAAATGCATATGACTGTCAAAGAAATCGGTCATCAAGGCCTGCTAATCAGCTGGCAGTAATATCAGTCGAGCCTCTATACCCGCACTGTGCATCAACCCGGGAAATCATCGGTCCGTGATCTTCAGGCCCATCAGCCAGCTCGGTGGTCTTCAGACACAACTAATCAGTCGGTCACCACTCCGATGATAGAGTTGGACCTTTCAGGCACGACACATCTGTCTGCCGATCACAACGTGGCTCTATCTCATGTTCTCAATCGATCATAGGCTCAATATGTATGCATGAATGCCATGAAATTCAAATTTGATTTCAATAATGCATAAATCACGTAGACAGAACATATCAATTCAATCAAGCTGTCACGTAATCATAGAATTCACATAGCACAGAAATCATGCCTCAAAACACTAACACGCTTATACTCAAAGCTGTTAACAAAAGCTCAACTCGTACCTTCAATTCTCAAGTTCTACCTCAACAGATCTCACCAGGGCACGACAACCTCAGCCTGCTCAAACTTGCTATCTCTCTGGTCACGTCCAACACAGCAGGGACTTCCCTGGAGCTCAAATCTGTTATGGAACCTCATATCTTAGTTCACAGCTGAATTTCTAAAGCTTACTGCCTACGGTCAGAACTCATATCTGGTTCTACCTATCAACCCATCTTCTAACAGCTAGAACTAAACTCAAAACAGCAAGGAACACTTACCCAGAAGCTCACACGGATAGGAGAACGCTCTACTCAACTGTAGCGAGAACACACAAACTCACAGCTTCTTCGCGCTCCCTCTCCGACGTCGAATCAGGTCACCTAACTAGTATCAATCGACAGGCCTAAGCACGACGAGCTCAGCGCCACCAGTCTTGCTCCAAACAACGCCAGGAATCAACGGAAATCTACCGGAGAAGTGTTCGAATGAACAGTAATTATCGAGGGTTTCACTGGAGAAAATGATAAGGAATATCGGGTTCAAAATATTCTAAGTGTTGAGCAGCACTTGGTATATAATCCTCGAGTTAAATCTACTGTTCTAACAATTCAGATCTCTGCCTATGCTAAGGCAAAAGTCCTCTCAAAGCTGAATCCAACGTTCTCCCTCTGCTGTCTCTGCGGATACAATTCAGACATCTAAACACTATACTAACTCATACAGCAAACGACGTCGCACCAACTAATCAAAACGACGTAGTATATCTTCCACAGTTCAAACAGATCTCTCCCTCTAGCGACATCTGAATAGCGTTAACAACCAGCGGTCAACTCAGATGTGTTGACCAACACGTAGCATCTTCTCGCACCCGCGCGCTAACGCAAACTGCTGCCTCTCGCTACACTCTCACAGTTGCGTTGACTAGCGTTGAAATCTGATCACGCTACTACTGAGTACCAACATCTGAATGCCCGCAAAACTTCACGCAAGAACGCTGCTGGTCTATCTTCTCCCAGCGATGACTCTCAAGTCTGAATTACCACTAGAATCATTTCTCGATAGGAAAATGCGACTACTGAACTCCAAATTCGACGTAGCTCGATCACCAACTTCTCACTGCTGATCACTCTACGTCTAAATCTGAGCACCCAGAAATCACAATTTCCGTGACAAATCTTAATTCAAAATCTAATTAACCATTAAATCTTACTTAACAGATTTCTAGTCCTCACAATAACTACCTGGTACCACACTTGGATCGAAACCTAGCCCCATGAACCACCCAAGATAGAAGCTTCACAAGAAAAGAATCAAATACGTGTTGAAAAACATGATGCATGCATGGATCTCAAACCTTAAACATGGATCTAATCAAAACACATACAAATCATGCACATCCTTTTAAAAAAAAGTATATTATGATTTAAATGGTGAGAAAATGAATCGATATTATATGCCTGGCTTGGAGAAAAGGGAGATCTGCGAGTTACCGACGTAGAGTACACAAGATCGAGATCGGACCGCCTTTGAATCACCAAGTTTTCTTGAATTTTCGATGGGGTGAGAGGGATAGGAGGGGGACGACTGCTTTGAAGATGGAGGAGACTAGGTTTAAATAATTTTTTGAGTTATGAAAAAGTGAGGGTGACAAAAATAATCTCTAATAGTTAATTAAGAAAAGAAAAGGGATTTTTACATGCTTACCCCTCCACTAAGTTCCCAAGTTAATCAAAACTCTAATCCATACTTTTAAAACTTCTAATTTTCGAAATAAAGACCCTCTAAAATTTTAAAACATATTAAAATCCATTAAAACAGCCCGTATATGCGACAAACGGGTTCCCCTCCAAAATAATAATAAAAACCCCGATTTTTGGAAACTTGCTGCTTAAAAATAAAAATTTATTCTTAAAAATCTAAGAACTTAAAATCTAAATTATTTTCATCTCTGTCGTCCCTAGTCTCGTTCACGCGTCCTTAATTCAAACAGGCTGAAAACATGAAATGCATACCATGCAACATAAAAATCATAAATAAATCACATAAAATGTCATGTAATCATCTAAAATTATTTTTCCCTTAGTCATGCACTTACTACGTAGTCAGGAATATCTCTCTTCCCTTTGTACAATCACATAAAATGGCATGTAATCATATAAAATGGATCTGAAATTCTTTACCCGATAACTGAAAATTACCCGAATACCCAAGTATGATAAGCTCTAATCTGAATATCTCTCTTCCCTTTGTACAATCGGATCTGAATATATTTTCTTTCCGTTAAACACAATTACTAACTGATCTGATTCTTAAATTCAGTTCTTTATCTTGTTTTCGTTATCACCAAGGTTCTGGAGCTGACTGAAATATCCACGTCTGATGAGGAGTCTATGTCCATAGATGATATTTTGCAACAGATTCCGGAGGAGATGATGCTACCATCTATTACGACTGAGGAGCCAACTAAGATAAAATTTGGCCGTGGTATACAGATCAAGGAAGTAGACTAGTATAAAACCAGCCTTCCACAGATTGATGCTGCCGACAATGGGAAGGAGCCCCTTGTAGAGAAAGAGGAAATAAAAGGGCATCCAGCCAAAAAAATGTTTACGTTGATTTCTGCTGATATTGAGTTCCTTGTACAGATTCGGGAAAAGGTTGTAGATGAAATTGTTTCATTCTTCCATTTGTTCAGTCTTCGCCGCTTGACAGTTTTGGAGTCAGTTTCAGATATTGCTGCCAAGGAAGAGCAGATGTTACAATGGGCAAAGACAGATTCTTTGCAAACAGCTGTTCAAAAGCGTATGTACATAATAGTGAAGTATAGGGAGATGATGATAAGGAAAATTTTGGAGGCACGACGCAACAATTGTGTTTCTGGTACACCCACTTCAACGATTGATCTTAAAGTCTTGGATTTGCTGTCAGATGCTCATCGCCTTGCATTGGAGAAATTGATGGAGAAGCTGAAGATACATAAGCTGGAGTGGACACGACCATCTATCTCAAGTTTGTTTGGAGGTGATATACAGCGTGGTGGAACTCTTTTGCGATTTCATCCTAGCGTCAAGTACTGGGTTAGGCGACTGATCTTAATTGACGGATCTTGGAAAGTAATACAGGGTACAGATCGGTGGATACACGAGTGCAGGGCAACTATTTCTCGCAAGAGGACGCAGCTACCTCAGAGCCCAGATGTGGATACACTTCCCCCGATCTGCATTTTTATTGAGCTGGTCCAAGATCTGGATCCACGACCGCCTTTCTCTGGGATTGTTCGAAGGAAGTGGGCTAAATTCTGTGTAGATATTGTACAGTTTAGTCTTTTTGGACATCTGCAGCCAGTCGGTACATATACTTTGTGGAGAGGTATAGTTGTTGTAGGTCCAATTGTAGATATAGAAGCAGACCCGATGGAATTTCTTGGTGTTTTTCGGCGACGTCCATATGCGAATAGAAATTTTTCCAGTTCTAGCTCTTTACGATCTGCGAATCCGAGTTCTTCTAGCTCTAGTTCTTCCAGTGGTCCTCAGATTGTCTTTACTGATGATACTTCTCATATTCCACCTACCGATGATGTTCCACAGATCGAAGAGACAATTGTTATTCTTACTCAGATTACAGAGACCCCCGTTGTCATTCCTTCTACAGATCTTACAGTTGATATACCTCAGATTTCTATGCCAGCTGATGCTATTCCTTCTATCTATTATATAGCGTCGTTCGCACAGATCCGAGCTACTGTTGATAAGATTCACTTAAAGCAAGTGCAGACACTGGAGGATGTAGACGATCTCATGGCCGTTCTTTCTTCGAGGATTTCACATCTTGAGACGACGTTTCAAAATGATTCTACTCATCAAGACGCATATATAGGAATCTCATTCATGACGTCCAACAAGAAGTAAAGACTCAGGCCGCTGCTCTAGATGATTTCTGCAAGGAAACACAGACGGGCATCGCTCACCTTAGTGCTCAATTGTCAGAAATCATAGCCTACATAAATAGGGACTGTGATGACAAAAACGGGGAAGATAGCAGCAGTAGAGGTCCACAGCCTCCTGAAGATCAAAGCAGACCAAGTGGTGGTGGAAGTAGGAGCGAACCTCCGAGGAAAAGAGGAAGTGGATCTCACAGAGGAGGAGGAAACACAAGTTCTAGGGGATGGAATCGTTGGTTCAGTTGAGCAGATTTTAAGGGGAAGATTTGAGCAGAATTCAGTTTTTAGTTTTTCAGTTATTTGTACAAAACTCTTGTACTTCGCCAGTTATATATATATACATATATATAAGAAAATGATACTGTGGGCACCTGTTGTGGGCACCTGGGTGACGTGACACTTCATACTTTGAGCAATTTATTTTTGTCTCTAATTAAGTCGTAGCCTACTAAGCTTTGTTATCACAAAAAGGGGGAAATTATTAAGATAAAATTTATAAGCTTTGGTGATAAAGAAAACAAGATAAAGAACAGAATTTAAGAATCAGATCTGGATAGTTAGTAATTGTGTTTAACGGAAAGAAAGTATATTCAGATCCGATTGTACAAAGGGAAGAGAGATATTCAGATCAGAACTTATCAGACTTGGGTATTCGGGTAATTTTTAGTTATCGGGTTAAGAATTTCAGATCCGAGCAAATCAGATGAGAACATATCAGATCCGAGGGTATCAGTTTCAGTACAGAGGCTACGTATCAGATACAATCAGTAACAGACTCAGATTTGAACAGATTCTATTCAGAGTATTTCAGAAACAGAGATTCAGAACAGAACAGGGTATCTCAGATATTCAGATAAATACGGTATTCAGATTTGATAGAGTTATTGGTATAGAAAAGAAAAAGGAGGTAGATTCGTAAAGGGAAGAAACTTCAGATCTGACAGTGATACGGTTAAAGAGAAGTAAAGGGGGAATACATGTAAAGAAGAAAGGTTTCAGATATGATGATATCTTTGAAGAAAAGTGGGAAGATACGCAAAAGAAAAAGATAGAGAAGCTTATTTACTCAAAACAGTCTAGATCAGATTTGAGCTTAAAAACGAATCAGATTTCATATTTCATATTTAACAGCTATACATTCCAAAGGATTCAACGATCGAGATTTTATTTATAAAGCCTGTTAGACAAATTGGAGTGAAGATATTCAAGTTCAGAGCCTTTTTGGAGTAAATAGCACAATACGCAGAGTTAGTACAATGAGGTTTACCTACTTTGGTGTAAAGGTCAACTCAACTCTGACAACCGCAGACAAATCTTTGCATAACATTAATGGAGCATTTAATGCATTGATACGATGAAGATATGCAAACAAGGGTTGTGTCTACTGGCTCATTTAATGACCGTTGAGGATGGAGATGTATAAATAGCTGAAGATTTCAAACAGAAAAGCTCTCGGAAAATTTTAGTCGCTCTCGGTGATTTTCAAGCTCTCTGGTGGTCTCAACGAAAAATTACAATCTCTCTCTCAAAATCACACTCTGGGAATTTTACGAAGCTCTCTATCAAATTTCAAGATCCCTGTTTTCTAAATCTCGAAGAACAGTTCTTCAGTTCTTAGCAGAAATACCTTCGAGATTTCTTCTGGTTTACATTTGTAAACAAGTTTCATTGTAAAAGAAATCAAAAGATTTACAGAACTCTGTTAGTGTTGTGTTCATTGTAAAATCAGAGCAGAGTTTGTAAGAACGTGCTTCTTGGAGTAGTTCGAAAAATTCGTTCATTTGTATTCAGCAGTGTAATCTGCATTGTAGCTGAAGTGCTAGGAGTTCACTTGGAGCGTGGCTTGAGTGATCGGGTGTTTATAGAAGCTGTACTCATCAAATCTTCTAGTGGAACTTCCTAAAAGAAAGAAGGGGAGACGTAGGATTTTAAGATCCGAGCTTCCAGAAACAAACTCTCGATTTTATCTTTTACTTATTGCATCGTATTTATTTTACTGTTCACTGTTTAATCAGTTTCTTTCCGCATATTATTTGTTAACCGAGAAAATAGATTTGGACTGAGAGCCTCAGATCTGGTCACTCAGATCTGAGTTAAGCACATACTTGTAAAAACAGTTTTAAAGGTTTCGAAAAATAAAAATAGAAGGATTTCATTCAACCCCCTTCTGAACTCCTGGACTTATTTTAAACTCTTTTTTATTCCATTGATCTTATCATAATAGATTTGGTGTGAATCAAAACTTAGATTCTGATTTGCAGAAACAGATCCAACAACCATTTTCCCCATGAAAGAAGAAGTGGAAGAAATGTTAAATGCTGGGGGCGCGAGATTAAAGCTCGTGAGAATCATAGGCTTCCATATTCACAATGTTATTATGCTTCTTATCATTCCCTTATCTCGTATATCCCACATAAACTTAATCATGCATCTTACGTAATCTAAATGTGATATAATACCTCATTCATATCTTTATTGGATAATAGATACAGTTGAATTATGAAAAAGCCTACATGGGTCATGGGCCAAGAATATAAAATTGGCTTGGGCCTATGGAAAAGAGTGCATTGTAAATTGCCAATTATGAAAACCACACTTAAAGATTTCTTAGTTTATAAAACGATAATTGAGAAATCGAACTGTTTGATACGAATCTATACAAACTTATTCAAATTTTTTTAAAACTATCGAACTATACAATAACTTGAGAGAGTTTCTTAATTAAATCTTGTGGCTCGTTATGTTTACTTCACCAAATTCTGTCCTCCCATAGGGATAGCCACCAAGTGACTCAATTTTTCTAACATATTTTCTTTCCTTAACAACTGAACAATATCTGAAACTTCTCACATAATTAATATCTTTGGCCATCACTGGTTTCAAATTTTGTTACTTCCTGATACTACTCGTAACGCAAATACTTTTAAACCTTATGACAATATACATGTCAACTTTGATCGTTACCTCAACATATACAATTTGTTGGATCTGCGTATCAGATCAAATCTAGATTTTGATAAACATAAAATTTGTTCTTATGATTCTAACGATTTAATTGAGTGTACGGGTCTAAGATGAAGTAGACCAGATTACGTAGGTCTAAACTTAAGAAGATCAGAAGTCGAAGAAGCTCAGAGGTCTAAGCTGTAACAGTAGGGGACACCCAAACTGATCCAGCAGACGACATCCAAGTTGACCCAGCTCGGAGCAAGAGCAGCTTAGAAAATTAGATCAGGGTCGAGCTGAGAGCTGAAGAACTGTAAGTAAATGAAGAGTTGAGCTCAGTTACGAAGTACATATCATCTTATCGTAGAACAGTTCAGATGGAGCTTCGAGTTAGAGCAGTTCAGATAAGCTAGAACAGAAAATCAGTTCAGATCAGCTTAGAGCAGTTCAGATGAGAACAATGTAGAATCAGCTCAGAGAAGCAGTTTAGAATCAGCTCAGGGCAGAACAGAACAAAATCAGCTCAGATCAGTTGAATCGCAATAACAGATCAGATTCTAATTAGCTTAGAGAAGAAACAGTTCAGGGATCAGAAGTAGTTCAAATCAGTTGAAGCGCAAAAAGAATCAGATCAGCTTAGAGCTTATAAGAGCAGCTTAGAGCTTAGAACAGATCAGATCGGGAGATCAGCTCAAACAGAATCAAATTAGAGATCAGAACAGAGCAGCACTGAGTCGATCAGCTTAGAGCAGATAAGAAGAAAAACATCTTAGAGAAGAAGCACAGAAATAATTCAAGAGCAGAAAGACTCAGATTAGAACAGCTTAGAGCAAAGCACAACAAATCAGAACGAAGCTTCGAATGTACAAGCCTTATTCAGAATACTAGAAGATAAAATCATTTATCTGATCGAGACATACTCACATGTTCAAAGTCTACAAACGCATCAAATGACGAAGGACACAAGGTACAACAATGTCAGAAACTTTACAGAAACTTTTTCAACGGCTAGGAACTTGTGTCCAACGGATATATTAGCACAGAGGCTATATATATATCGAGAGCTGAACTGATGAAAGAAGGATTGCGACAAAAAACCAAAAAGAAAAACAGTCGAGAGCTGGTACACTCGGGTGGCAGCTGGTGTACAAGCTGAGAACTGGTGCCCAGGTGTGAGATGGTGCACAGTCGAGAGCTTAAACACAGGATCACTATATTCGACTGCACAACTTGGGAAGAAGATAAAGATATCAGCTTAGAAAGAAGCACTTCCCAGTGTGTGAGAAAACATTTGAGAGAATGAGCTTACACTATAATATTTCTCACACACGGATTAACTCACATAGATGAGAGCCGAAAGATGAATAGATTAGTTGAGTAAATCACAAATCAAAACTTATCAAAGCTGTCTTGACACGAAGATGTAAAACTTAGTGTTTGTAGTCTTTCTCACAGAGACGTTAAACAAGTGAAAAACAGAATGTCTAGGAGTCTCAGCTTTGGACGGTGGGTAAGTCCCAGCTAAGATGGGTTTGTACAGATTGCTACAAGATCAAAGTTTTCAGTGAATCCTTCATCAATGGAAGAAGGGAATACGTAGGAGATTCAACTCCGAACTTCCAGAAACAAATTATAGCAGTTGTTTTCTTACAACTTTATGCATCGCATACTTGCTTTAAAATCAGTTTTTAGATTTCAATTTTCAGAGAGTACTTCGGGTTGTTTCCACGTGATTTATTATCATACCCGATCTACTTCTCGATGCTAAAATCTTTAAAGAACCAGAGCTATTGTAGCTCATGTTTTTACTCGTTCAGATCGCGCAGCTCTGTTCCATGCTGATTCAGCTTAGGCGTGCTCCCTGCTAAATTAGCTTAGACGCGATCTGCCGCTTTGATCATTTTGTGCTGTCTTTTAAAACCTTTTTTGAAAGCACGCGATCTGAGTCTTTAATCCATGAATTGATACCCGAGCTGTGTGAGAGCTCTCAGATACTAGTTCGTTCAGATCGCCCGCAGCTCTGCTCCGTTCTGATTCAGTTTAGGCGCGATATGTTCGGAACGCACGCAATCTATTCAGCACACAGCGCACGATCTGCTATTTTTCGATCCTAATACAATTATTGTCTCCTAACGTAAAAATTTCTATTGATTGAATTCACAAGTTGATAGAAGTGCCAAAAATTGTGTACCAAATGAATTTTATTGAAAGGGTATCCCGCAGAGAAGAACCTGAAATGTGTTTTGGAGGTGGCCTTGGCGTTATATATATATATATATATATATGTCCAAAGATTGTTCTATGAAGAATATAAGTTTTCAATAACTTGTTTATTTCGAGTTTTATTCCACTAAATTGCTGAACTTTGGTGTTGGTTCATCAACTTTCAGTTGTCTATTTTGACTGAATTAGCTACATGGTGTAGTATAATTCAGTGCTATGTTTTAACTTTTAAAATAACCTCTTAATTATTTAGGAAAAAACTAATTGAACACGTGGATGATTAAATTTTTAAAATTTGTAGTCCTTGGATGGTTAATACGAACAGACAAATCCGGTAAAAAAAATTGATAATACCACTAAATAGAATAGATCGATCCCGTGATAGAAAGCATAAAATCAGTTTTTGAACCATATATACTTACAAATGGTGACAAATTGGAAGCTATTTCTCGAAATTATCATCGATATATCAATTAGTAATGCCAAAATACATTCTATCTCATTCAAAATGAAACAACTGGCAGCCACAAAATTAAATATAATTAGTTCTGCAGTGTAGTTTTTTAGAAGTTACAACCCTCTTACAGATATCATAGATTCTTTTTGTGATATATACATAGTCACTTCAAGATCCGATGTCCCATCATCCTTGAGGTCATCTCGAATCCTGAGGACATTTCACCCTTGAGTATATCACATCGGGATATAGATGACCGATCAAATGTCTGGACACCCTATTATTTCAACAATCACACATCTGATGGCACATTATGAGTATGCGTTGAATTAGTCACATCCCAAAGTGACAGGACGACAATCTCACTTAGAAATGACCAACATCGGCACAATACCAGGCGTAAGACTTGCTCCAGCACATCGGGAGCACATCACACGCCGGGTGATATGCCTGCAACGACAGCTTAGCCCCTCTATAAAAGCCCAAGTTTGCTTCATTTCACGGACATTTACAAACTCACAGCTTTATATAAATCTTTGCTGTCTGTTCCCAATAACTCGACCTGACTTAAACATCGACGAGACTTAACACTTTCGATGCCCTCTAACTAGTGTCTGTGGTAACAGGTGATCAGAAAAAATATACCTACTTTTGCTAACCCCTGCTCAATTCCAAAGGACAGAGCTCCCGATCTCCCGACCTAGTGGTAACTCGTCGGCTAGAGAAAAATTCGGTAGGGAATAATCCAACCAGAAGGAGTAGATTCCATGAGGTGGGAGATAACAGCAATAACAAACACCGAGACCTCATCTCGAGGGCCCAAGCACCAGTGCCTCACAGCAGCCCGAATTGCTCAACTGGTGGCTAAAAACAATAGAACAGGTCCTGGCCTGACGACCATAGGTCAACCCTCTATCCGAACCGAACCTTCGGAAAAGATAAAGGAAGTTCAGGAAAGAGGCCGATGACCTTGGAACATCGTTCACCTACAACATATTATTCTTAGGTCAGTATTTATTTTGTTCTGAAATTCCTTACCTGATCGAGTAAAAATTTTATATTTTGGCAAAAGTTGAATGGACCAATTGAAGCTCTTGTTGCATTAATCCAATCACCTGGAGTAGTAATCTTTCCCGAGTGCAATCAAAAGCCCAACTCTTGTTGGCACAAAAATTGACCAGCTCGGCACTATACATCCCAACTCTTATTGGCACAAAGCCTGACCAGCACGGCACCGCAAAGCCTGACCATCACGGCACCGCAAAGCCCAACCCTTGTTTGCACAAAGCCCGACCAGCGCGGTACTACAAAAAGCAATTTTGTTGGCAAAGCCCGAGTATATCGACACTACAAAGACCAACTCTTGTTTGCACAAAGCTCGACCAGCTCGACACTAGAAAGCCCAACTCTTGTTGGCATAAAGTCCGACCAGCTTGGCACAACAAAGCCCAACCCTTGTTGGCACAAAGTTTGACAATCTAGGCACCACAAAGCCCAAACCTTGTTGGCACAAAGCCCGAACAGCCCGACACAACATAGCCCAACTCTTGTTGGCATAAAGCCCGACAAACTCGGCACCACAAAGCCCACAACTTGTGGGAAAAAATCCCGACCAGCTCGACACCACAAAGCCCAACCCTTGTTTACACAAAGCGCAACCCCTATTTGCACAAATCCCAACCAGCTCAGTAAGAAAAAGCCCAAACTTGTTGGCACAAAGCCCGAACAGCTCGGAACCACAAAGCCCAACTCGTGTTGGCACAAAGCCTGACCAGCTCGACACTAAAAAGCCCAACTCTTGTTGGCACAAAGCCCGACCATATCGGCATAACAAAGCCCGACCCTTGTTGGAACAAAGCCCGACCAGATCAGCACTACAAAGCACAACTCTTGTTAACACAGAGCCCGGCCAAATAGGCACCACAAAGCTCGAACCTTGTGGCACCAAGCCCGCATAGCTCGGCACTACAAATCCCGGTCTACTCGGCACTAAAGCCCAATTCTTATTGGCAAACACCTTGTGTAGCAACCCTACCTGAATACAATGAAAGCCTGACTTTCTCGGCAGTAAAAGCCCAATTTTATTGGGAAACACCTCGGATAGCAACCCTACCTGAATACAATGAAAAAACCTGAAATGCTCGACACTAGAGCCCAATTATTATTGTCTAACATCTCGGGTGACAAATCAACCTGAATGCAATGAAAGCCCGACCTTCTCGGTACTAAAAAACAATTCTTATTGGCAAACAACTTGGGTAGCAACCCTAACTGAATACAATGAAAGCCTAACCTTCTTGGCACTGAAGCCCAATTCTTATTGGAAAATACCTCGGTAGAAACCCAACTTGAATACAACGAAAGCCCGAATTTCTCGGTACTAAAGCCCAACTATTATTAGCAAACCCCTCGGGTTCACTAACCCATGCTAACTACTTGGAATTTACTTTCCGAAGGGATACTAACCCGAGCTAGTTTAGAGCACTTCTCGGGCATAGTTTTCTCACACTTAGTAATTTTACTCAAACTTTTCGAACTAGATCTGGCTCAATGTTCTTCTTGAGAATCGTTCTCTCACACTCCATAGTTTTTGTTTATTAGGCCTAAGCTGATCCAATGTTTTTCTCGAACATTATCCTCTCCTACTTAATCATCTTTATAACTTCTTGAGGCTCCTCTGGATATTTATCTGGTCCTGAGATGTCCCCCTCGACCACCTCACCTTAATCTGGCATATCCTCCAACGTCTGCACTATGTCGAGGAATGGGGCTGGGTGCTCATATTTTGAGTAGCCATTAGCCACGAACTGGGCCAGGAAACCGCTGAAGCGTTGCTTAAAGAAGAGGCTTTCTCTAAACACAGAGTCTAGATGTAGCGACCAGATGTTGTAGAAGTCACAAACTAGAAAGATATGAGATTGAGGGATTACAATGCTATTATATTCAACTCTTGATTAATCGAGTTTCAGATTTTATCTACGTATTGTTTAGCTTTTTATCATTTAAGAGCTAAATTCCAGATAGCAGGAATGCAATTACAGTAGATGTCTAAACAATTCCTACGAGCCAATCGAATCCTTTGTTTTAACTAAAACTGTTCGGTTTTCATAAGCATTATTTGATTTAAAACAGAGCACGCTTCTTTCATAATTTGGCATATTGAATTGAATGCGTTTCTTCCTTAGGCATTTACAAATCATATAAATAGGATCTTAAGCTGCTTCATGCATCATTACTTTCAAAAATCAAATCATATAAGCGGTGCTCTCTCTCAATAAGCCGAACAAAATACTTTCAAAGAGTTTTAAAGGAAACAGGCGGTGCGTTAGGAGTTGCTGGATTTCTACCGTGGTTTGTGTTCAAGAATTCCGGCAAGTAACTCTGTTTCTTGCTCACTCAGTGAAAGCATATATTCAATTCTGTTTGCATGATTATATGAGATTTTAAAGAAAGGAAGATGGCTTCGGCTGTTCTTCAAAAACCAGAAA
>KV003937.1:46440-62970 GCA_001598015.1 Dorcoceras hygrometricum | reverse complement strand
AGTTTAATGAATCTTTCGACTTATCTGACAGATTCAAGTAGCCTTTTTATTCAGTTTTCATTTTCGCAAGCCTTAGAGAGAAATCATTTACAGTTCCAGAACATCATTAGACGAGAGAAAACCAGTAAACGTACAGAGGGAAAGAAAACAGATTTTTAGAAAGAAAGAAAGAGCAGAACAATGTTTTAGAAAATGTTTTAAGTTATGACAACTAAGAAGGTCCCCAGAGGAAGGGTGAGTGTGCGGCTGACGAACCGTATGCCCTTTCAACAGAGGAAGGATCAGGTGTATAGGTCGACGGATCTATATATCCCTTCACCATGAGCCATAGTGCTAGAAACTGATATCAGGAGTTTGATCAAGCGAATTGGACCAAAATGTTTAAAGTGTTGTCATAATTCCAGAAGAGCACAAATGTGATTTTAGTCACAGCTCCAGAACATGTTTAAAGAAAATGTTTTCAGAATTTGATTATGTTTTATGCTTTCAGTTTCTATCAGAATTCTCAAATATAGATATATGTTAGTGCGCTTGTTCATTTCAAAGCGTACGTAGATTTCAGATTATGTATTCAGTTTTCAGTTCCAGTTTCAGTGTCAGTTCTATTGCATGACTTTGCTATTCCAGATTTACCTGCTGAGCTCTTGGCTCACTAGTTTTCATTGAGTGCAGGTAATCAGCAGTAAGAGCTGGAGGGAGATGATCAGAAAGGAAGGATGTGTTTATCGTGGACATCTTCAGTTGTTCTTTTCAGCTTTTGGTGTTGTATGTTAGCAGGTTTTTAGTTTCTCATTTTGTAGAAATCTGTATGAACATTTGGTGTAAAGATATATATATATATATATATATGAGTTCATTTGTATTTTCATCAGCTGGTGTTTCAGTTCTGCGTGTGTTTTAAGATCAGCAGATGATTTAGTTCAGCGTTTGGTTTACCTTCCAGCTGATTTTCTTCACTGTTTCAATTGTTCCGCATTCAGCAGCATTGAATTGTGTTTATTCGCAATTTAGTCCAGAATTTAGTAACGACTTTTATGTTTAATAAGATTGAAATTTTTGGGTCTTTCAATTCGATCCCCAAATTTCTAAATTTTCTTTGAGAAAAGTCCGGTCGTTACACTAGAACTCCTCAGACTTCAAGAATTTCAGCTTCTCGAGCCATCGGGAATTCTTGACCCCTTCCTTCAACATTTTGACCTCGGAATGGAGACCTTTGTTCTCTTCCTCGAACTATGGAGACCGAGCATCAAAGTTTGCACCTAAGCTTGGGTAGCCTCCATATCGAGAAGTAAAGACCTCTTTTCCTCGTCCCTTACAACATTAGCTCCTCGAACTGCTTCATCAGTTGGTCGTGACGACCTAGCATCCCGTACATCAAGCGCTTGGTTAAGCCCACCTCATCAAGAGCTCGGTAGAGGCGGTTCGCTGCGTCACCCCACACACCAGTGCCTGAACAATAATAGATAAGAAAACACACATGGAGAGTGATTAATAGACTTAATCTGATAAATAACCGCATGAAGTGGAGGCCTAGGGCCTCTAGGATGCCAACATCGGGAGTCCTACACATGAGCTCGAGATCACTGTCTAACAAACTCCAAAGATACCATTACCTTAGAAGAGGCCACAAAAGAGAGATTGGGAGGACTCAGGGCTTCAAGAAGTACTCGGGTGGGCTTCTGCTCGGGGAGCCCCTCCCCCGAGTCTACCTGCTCGAACGTAGGGATCTCTAGGTCTACCACTGGGATAGACTCTGTCACTGATACCCTTTATTGGTGTTTTTGAGGTCTCTCCTCCTTGCTCACTGAGGCCTTCCTCTTCCCCTTTCTCCTAGATCGGTGAGAGCTTGGGGTCTCCTTGGGTTTGTTTTCCTCTCCTTCAGAGACCTCATCATCTCGGCTTTACCCATCCTGTCAACTGAAAAATAGAAACGAGGTGAAATTTAGATGGTCGGGGTGGCAGGCTATGAGGTAAGATGTATGAAAACAATGGTAATACCTAAGTCCTCTCTCAGCTCGACTCCTATCTGGCTGAACCCAAAGCGGGAAAGGAGGTCCTCATTGAATAAATCCCGTGCATTGAAACACTTCATGCTCATGGTATCCAGGAAACTAGTAAGGTCAGGGTCATGCTTAGGCGTCGAGTGTGGCAGGGTGTAGACGTTATCATGCCAAGACATGTCACAGTCCTACAAAGTCCCACTCCTAATGTGATGCTTAACGAATAAGTACCTACTCATCCAAACCTCGTGGAAGCTTGGGTTCCTTACTATGAACCCAAGCTCCATCTTATTTGAAATTTAAAACTTTCAAGGTCATAACTTCTTGACCTAGATCAATTGCATTAGCATATAGTTTGAGAGAGAAACTTCAAATTATTTGAGTTCGGAGCCAATTGACTAGCAAACCCGAGGTGGTTACATAACCCTACTATGAACCTAGGGATGGGAAACCTAAGATCCATGTCAATTTTGTTGATGTAAAAATTATGAAAATTGATGGGAGGACGATGAGCTTGGTTCCCACATCGGGAATAATAACCTCAAACCTACTCGGCATCCCTGCTTTATCTCTAATTTGGGGAATTTCCGACTCCCTAAGAGTCGAAGAATTTATTTCGTACCAAGGACACTTCGAGGAGGCAAGCTTAGCCTCAGGCTATTCTGAGTAACCTCAATCTATGGTCGATGTACCGTCGCCCTCATTACTAGTCCCCGAAGATGAAAAGGAATCTAGGGACTCTACTAATTTTCTAAATACACTTTTGTTTGGAGATGACATATCTACTAGAATATATCAGACTAAGCACTTAAAAGTTGAGTTTTGGAAAGTAGGTCAGAAGATAGTGTGAGGAATGTAATTAACCAAGGTCATTAACGGATTAATCAGTCCAGATTAGTGATTTACTAATCAAGAGGACATCAGCTTAGGGAGCATGAACATGAGTGGACCAGCTAGGATGCGAGCTGATCATATAGTTCGTGCTAAGATTATAGGGGATATTGCGTAGAGTTGCATTGTAGACCAGCCCGAGTGCGAGCTAGTGGAGTGTTCTGTGCTGAGCTTTTGCGTGCAAGCTGAATCGTGTTTGCTAGAGAATTGTATCCTTGCGGAGTGTGCTGGATGCACATCTTGAGAGATCCAGCTTAGATGCGTGCTGGATAGTTATGCGAACTGGTACAGTGCCCGTAATTATTTTAGAAGAGTTAGTTGTTTAGAGTTGCTGGAGTTCTTTAGTAGCTTAGAGGGCACTGGTTGTATAGTTTGTAGAATTCAGCTTGGAAACTTGCTGAGTAGTCGCGAGCTGAACCAGATCGGGTGCAAGCTGACATAGGAACACTGTGCAGTGTTGAGTTCACGAGCGGATGATGTTGTAGTGTGAATCAGTCCAGTGGAGCAGTCTGGGCTGATAGCAGTTTTGGGTGAAGGCATAAGCTGGATGCAGCTTTGGGGCCTGAAGCTATGTCACGAACTGAGTTTCCTTATGAGGAGTTTGCTATTCTTGGGAACAGCTCTGAGCTGGATCAACATTGACGGGTTGTCTGGGGTGTGTTAGCTTATACGTCATCCCTCTATTTTGCTTCAGTGTGTAGATTCGATGAGAACCGAATGGAGATCCAACTTAGAGGGTTGCTGTGGATTCTGATGCTTAACCAAGACAAGCTTTGGAGTGAGCTGGTTAGGCAGAATGGCTATGAGTTGAACAGTAAGTTAGGTGCTGAGGTGAATTTTAGCACGTAAGCTGTTTAGCGGAGGCAATGTCTTAGTGATCAGCTTAGGAAATTTGGTGTCAGCTGTTGGTAGCTTTGAGAGGTCATAGACCAGATCAGGCGCGAGCTGATCTGGGTGGAACAATTATGGGTTGAACTTCTTCGTTGTGATTGTTTGAGTTTCTGTCGCGAGCTGTTTTGAGGATGAAAACTTAGAGATGATCAGCTTTGGGATTTTCCCGTGTGAGTGTAAGCTGGATTCAACTCAGAGATGTGATGGAAGCCCTTAAATGAGGGATCAGATTACGGGAATTGGACTGTGCTGGTGGGTGACATCAGCTTGGGCGTAATCTGATGGTGATGCATAGTAGAGACAAGAGTTGTTCGTAGTCCTCAGATTAGGATGAAAGCTGTTGGTAAGGATCATATTTGAGCGAGAGCTGACCTGTGTTTGTGATCGCGATATGTTAAGATCGCGAAAACTTATTTTGGATTTGTAAACTGAGTTGTGCCTTCATGCCTAAGCTGAACAGTGTCGGGGTCTGAGCTGACTGAAGATATGTAGGGGAGACCAGATCTGGACATCGTACAAGAGTTGAGTGTGTGACTGGCAGTTGGTGAAGATCAGCTTAGGTTCTGAGCTGAATTGTGAAGATCTGCAGGACAGTTTGCCCGTAAGCTGGATAAGAACCCTGTGAACTGATATGTTTAAAGGTGCAACTGTCAGGTAAGGACTAGATTGTGTTCAGCTGTGCTGGGTTGTGATCTGAACCAAGATGATATTAGGAGTCTGAGTAGACAGATCACGGGTAGTGTCTGAGTAGATAGATCACGGGTAGTGCCTGAGCTGTTAGAAGTTATCAGCTTGGTCGTAAGCTGATTTAGACGTAAAGCTTAGAGAGGATTGTAGGATCACCCTGTGAGCTGAACTGACCATTGTATGCTGAATAAAGCATCGTGATATGAATTCTCTGAACTGGTCTGAACGCGCAAGATGAGCTGGACAACGAAAGCTGATAGTTGCGCAAGAGATGATCTGTATAAGTGATATGTCTAGTAGCGTGATCTGTTGAGGCCGTGATCTGTTGATATGTAATCTGTCTTGAGACGCCCGAGCTGAATTGCTGTGCAATGTGAACTACTTTGCCTGGGATGGTTACAGTGAGGAGGTCTGAGCTGATCCGGTATCGATGTAGCTGTAATCTATTGGAGTGTGGTCTGTGGAGCGTAAGCTGTTGGATACGAGAGTTGTATTGTATGTGCGTGCTGAGGTCCTCGCTAGCTCTACGCTGGCTAGGTACAGTGTTGAGGGCCGCCGTGATCTGTTGTCACTGTAGCCGTGATCTGTTGAGAACTGAGTATAAATATCCTCTCGTTGACCAACGCATAGTCATTTTTAGATCACCCGTTCCTTATCTTCATCTAGGCGCTACTGAGAGATATTTTTCCCCAAACCCTAGCTACTGTTCACCCGTCTAGTATTTTCTAGATTTATGGAGTTTGGCCGACTGGTTTTGAGCAATGGTGCTACAGCAGGAAGCATCTGTTCGAGAGCTTTAACTTTGTACCAGTTTGGAGGCCGATAGCAACTGTGAGGATTCAGATTTAGATTATTGGTTAATTTTATTGTTTGGGTTTAGCCACGTGAATTTGAAGATTAAGAGTTGTCGAATTTCTCCAAATATTGAATCAATCGTGCTGTAGCCAACGACTGGTAGGATTGGAATTTGATAGTTACTGTAGCTTGGCAGCTGGTGGAAATGGATTGCGTCTGGTAGTTGCGACTGTATTGTGTGTCTGGTTGTTGTGGGAACCATGAGTGCCAGTCGTAAGTTTTCTACTGTTCAAGACGACTGGATTGGTGAACGGCAGTCGAGAGATTTGAGATGTGTATATATAGAGGTGTTGATCGACACTTAGAATGATTGAGAGCCAGATATTTCTTATCTTTTTTTCTCAAACCCTCGTCGAGCTACTGTTCACCCGAGGCTTTCTTCCCTAGATTTCCGTCGTTCTCCGTCGAAGATTTGAGTGTTTTCGGTGGCGCTGGGTTCCTTGTGAATTTCTCTTTCGATTGCTACCCATTTGAAGCTGCGGAACGACCTGGGAGAAGATCGCGAAAGCTGCTGGTTTCTGGTCGTGAGCGCTACCGTGCCCTGTTTGAATTTGTGAGGTAGAATTTGTGAATTCGAGGTACGATTGAGCAGCCCTTAGCAGCCTTGAGCGTGAACATGTCTATATTTCAATGTTGTGAAATCTGTGAAGTTGCTGCTATGTGTTACGTGGAACAGTTATATGAATTGCTTGAGAGATATATTCTGTTTTCACGTATTATGAATTGTATGCATTATGCATTGATTTAGAATGGCATTCATGCATACATATTGAGCCTGAATTGACAGATTTGATTTGATAACCTGATTGGGTGCCACGTTGCGACTGGCTGACTGTTAAGTCGTGCCCGAAAAGTCCAACGCTATCGTCGGAGTGGTGACTACAGGATTCGAGTGTCTACCACCGAGCTGTGATGGGCTGACGGGCCCCGATGATCACGGACCGATGATTTCCACCGGCTGATTGGCTGTGCGTGGTATAGAGGCTTGATTTGAGTTGCCAGTTGATAGACTGGTCTAGCTATCCAATTTCTTGATAGCCCTCATGCATTCATAGCATTGATTATAGCATGTTGCATGTTTATCTGCTTTGATAGCTCTTCGTACTGAGGCTTGACCTCGTATTTTGTTTTCCTGCTTTGTCTTGTTGGGTCTGCGTGCCCATTTGCAGGAGCTTTAGGTAACCAAGCTGGGCAGAGTGGAAGTTCAGCTGGTCGATCCCCTCATCCCTGAGTCCCAGTTTATTTATGATATGTATTGAACCGGGGGATGCCCCGTGATTTATTTGTGTATGGGGATCTGTATTTTGAATTGAATTATGTGGTTACTTGTTGCATGAGTTTGAGTTAACTCATATTTTAAGTATTGAATATTTTGAAAGTATGATTTGAAGTTCAGGCCCATTGTATTTCGAAAAATTTTTAAGCCCTGATTTTAAGCTTCCGTGCTTATGCGCTTATATTGTGTTAATTGTTAGAAATTAGCACGGGGCCTGACAGCAACTGGAATAGAGAAGTCGAAGGAAGCTAGAGTGTTCAATTTCAGCACTGTCAGTTTGAGTTGAGATTCGTTTGAGGTAACTGAAGTTTTTAGTGTTGATTTCGACCTTAGATATCTCTAATTGGACAGGGTTTGAGCTTAGGAGTAGAGCTTGAGCTAGCCGACCTTTGAGGTTTAGGCTGTGAGCTGTTTGAGCGTGAATCTGTGTTGATTCCTGTAGATGTTTCCAGATCCGTAGCTCTTTCGAGTTTTTGACCTGAGTTGGTTGCCCCGAGATGTTGGCTTGGATCTAGGATTTGGGCAGCGAGCTTGCTGTTTTAGCTGTGAGCTTGGATTGAATATCTTTGGTAAGAATTGAGTTAAGGTACGATTTGAGCTTGAATTTTCAGCTTGAGATAAGCATGTGAGCGTGGTGGCTGTAGGTTGAGTTTACCTTAGCCTTGTCGTATATATGCTTTGTGATCTAAGCTGTTATGAGCTGGTTGTATGTAGAGGTGTCTTAGTCGTGCCTTATATGATGATTTCTAAGTTTTTATGCATGATTGCTTGCATAAGATGAGTAGTATGCTGCTTGTGGTTGTGAGCGGAGTCGCCCAGCCTTGTATCGCATGGTATAGCCGAGTTGTGCTGTTTTTACCTGCATGTGATTTTATACAACTGATTGATTATACTGTTTTGTGAGATATTGCATACTATCATAGTTTATTGGCATTGTATACACGCATATCATATTGAGCCTGATTCCCTTGAGAACTGTTTGATGATGCATAATACCATCATGCTGATTTTTGAAAATAAAATGATTGAGGTGTCGGCTGGCTCCCGTATCCTCGACTCCCCGCTGAGATTTGTGTCGTTGCCCTGAGGTTCTCTTGGGTAGCTCCCATCCCTCAGCAAGCATGAAAGGCACCAGTTGGATTGAGCGATGAGATTGTATGCTGTTGGTGCTGCATGTGAAGGGCATGGATAGTACCCATGATTCCACATGCGATGTGGCCACTGATTTATTGATTAGACAGAGGATGAGTCTTCACTGTCTTTTGATTCCTGAGATTTCTTGATAGCCTCATGCATTGCACGACATGACATGTTTCATGCTTGATTTGATTAGCTGTATGAGTTGCCTTTCGTACGAAGTTTTGACCTCGTTTATTTTCCCCTTGGGCCTGCTTTGGCCGAGTGTTGGCCATTGCAGGGACTTTGCATGTAGATCAGCTGGTCAGAGTGTTGAGTCAGCTGGTGGAGTCCCAGGCGTTGAGTTCCCAGTTATTTATATATATGTTGTATCGAGTCACTGCCGGGGAATGCCCTGAGTATTTGTTGTTGTTGATTCGATTGGAGTTGCATGTATATTATTATTGTAGTTTGTTTCTGCTGAGTTTTGAGTTAAAGTCCATATTTTGACTTATTTTGAATGAATATTTTTCAGTCAAGCTAAAAGAAAAATTTTATCCATTTTTTAAGCTTCCGTGTTTTTTGTGCTTAATATCTGATTAAGGGCACCGAGCTTGACAGATAGCTCGGGAGGTGAAGAGAAATTTTGACAGAGTTTCGGTATGGTAGAAAAATAAAAGTAAAAATGAATAGGAGAGGATACCTATTTATAGGATCTAGGAGAGCACCACAGCCATTGTGTCAGGCCCCGTGCTAATTACTAACAATTAACACATAATAAACGCATAAACACGGAAGCTTAAAATCAGGACTTAAAAATTTTTCGAAATACTATGGGCCTGAACTTCAAATCATACATTCAAAATATTCAATACTCAAAATATGAGTTAACTCAAACTCATACAACAAGTAACCACATAATATCAATTCAAAATACAGATCCCCAAATACATGATAACACGGGGCATCCCCCGGTTCAATACATATCATAAATAGACTGGGACTCAGGGACGCGGGGATCGACCAGCTGAACTTCCACTCTGCCCAGCTAGGTTACCTGAAACTCCTGCCAATGGGCAACGCAGACCCACACAACAAAAGCAGGAAAACAAGTACGAGGTCAAGCCTCAGTACGAAGAGCTATCAAAGCAGATAAACATGCAACATGCTATAATCAATGCTATGAATGCATGAGGGTTATCAAGAAATCGGATAGCTAGACCAGTCTATCAACTGGCAACTTAATTCAAGCCTCTATACCACGCACAGCCAATCAGCCGGTGGAAATCATCGGTCCGTGATCATCGGGGCCCGTCAGCCCATCACAGCTCGGGGGTAGACATTCGAATTCGGTAGTCACCACTCCGACGATAGCGTTGGACTTTTCGGGCATGACTCAACAGTCGGCCAGTCACAACGTGGCACCCAATCAGGTAATCAAATCAATCTGTAAATTCAGGCTCAAGATGTATGCATGAATGCCATTCAATATTCATGCTCAATGCATACAAGGCATAATACGTGAAAACAGAATATATATCTCAAGCAATTCATATGACTGTTCCACGTAACACATAGCAGCAACTTCACAGATTTCACAACATTGAAATATAGACATGTTCACGCTCAAAGCTGCTAAGGGCTGCTCAATCGTACCTCGAATTCACAAATTCTACCTCACAAATTCAAACAGGGCACGGCAGCACTCACGACCAGAAACCAGCAGCTTTCGAGATCTTCTCCAAGGTCGTTCTGCAGCTTCAAATGGGTAGCAATCGAAAGAGAAGTTCGCAAGGAACCCAGCGCCACCGAAAACACTCAAATCTTCGACGGAGAACGACGGAAATCTAGGGAAGAAAGCCTCGGTGAACAGTAGCTCTACGAGGGTTTGAGAAAGAAGATAAGAAATATCTGGCTCTCAATTATTCTAAGTGTCGATCAACACTTCTATATATATATCCATCTCAAATCTCTCGACTGCTGCTCACAAATCCAGTCGTCTGAAACCGTAGGAATCTAATATCAGCAACCAGTCATTACCATCTATTCAATCTAGACTAAACGATCCAGTCGCAGCTACCAGACGCAACAACCAGATGCAACAATCCAGTCGCAACTATCCAGTCGCAACATTCGCAAGCTATCCAGTCGCAAGGCGCTAAACCAAAAGCTGGTAGACTCCTCACAACTGATACCAGACGTAATCCTCGAAACGCAGCGTTTACAATAAACCAGATGACGTCGCGTTGCTCCCTCGACTGGTTCCTCAATTCCACAGCTGGTCACCCAGTCGCAACATTCAAAACACGGAGTTTAACTCAATCAAACGACGTCACAGCCCCACGTCATCAATTCCAGTCGACGCAACTCAAAAGCAACGACTGCCAGACGCAAAATGCAACGACTGAAATTCGAAATCCATCCAGACGCAAGCTACCATACCGCTGCGACTGATTGTTCTAAAAACTAAAGCAACGCCTGAATTCAATATCCACCAGTGGTGAGCTACAGCAACTATCAATCGCGGCTACAGTACGGTTAATTCAATACTTGGAGGAATCCGACCACTATAAAACTTCAAAATTCACATGGCTAATCTCAAACAATCAAATTAACCACTAATCTAAATCGGAATCCTCACAATTGGATCTCACCCACAACAAAGGGCTCAGATCATATCTTCCAACCATTTCCTTGAGTACCGAGCTAGGATCCATTCTGACCGTCCGATTTCACTTAATCAACGGTCTCGAGATGAAGTTACATGGATCATGGATTTCCTCAAAAACATAAATTTGAGCTCGGTTCCCGATTGGAACTCCACAGGTCCTAAACTTCAAATTCTTTGTCAAGGTCCCGTCAGGGGGATACTTTTGATACCACGCATGTCACTTCCGTACCTAAGGACCGTTCACCCTTGAGCATGTCACCTCAAAATATAGCGGACCGAGCAAGTGTCTGGACACACGGGCACAACCTAGTATTTTCAAAAATCACGCGTCTGATGGCACACTCTGAGTACGCATTGCATTAGTCTCATCCCGAAAACTCAGGACGATAATCTCGCTTGGGAAATGGTCAATATAGGCATAATACTTAGTACTGTCAAACGGGCTGTCCCGCCCCCCCGTGGCTTGCATTTAAACAGGATGGGGCGACCCAGCCCACCAATCGAGCTGTCTCCTAAAGGTATGCCCCCGACCACCTGTTGGTGGGCTAGCGGGCCAACCCGACACAACTAAAATATGTTTTTTGCGAGTTCAGAGTGTAATCACCATTTGAGCATTAATGTGTTCAATGATCACTATATTTATTTAACACGCCCCATTAGTCTTACGTTCTTCTATTTCTTTTCTGTAATTAGATCACTTAAGATCTTACCTTATTATAAAATATATTAAATACACATGGAAGTAAATTACTTCTTGAAATTGTTTTTCTAACTTGATAATGGTACATTAATGGTTCTATCATTTGAAAGACATCACAGAAAAAGAAGAAGAAGAAGAAGAATTGTTTACGTGGGTGGGTGGGAAGATGTCGACCAGACAAGTAGGAATGGATGAAAGTTAGTGCTTGGCTAGGATTGTTGAGAGGCACCAAACGATCTGCTCCCGTTATAGTAACAATGTTAATCCTTCATACTATACTATTCTTCCTGCCACCTGCAGATTAAATTCATGAAATCATTACATATCATCTCTAGAAAGGCGATTCATAAAGTTCATTACATATCATCTCTAGAAAGGCGATTCATAAAGTTCATGAAGGTGAGTTAATTAAACTAGTCAATCATATGCAAACCATACATAAATAATTTTACGTAATATAAGTCCATAACAAAATATAACGATAAACCATTAACCATATTCCATAAACAACTTCATCTTATGTCATTTCTATTGCTCTTTCATTTTTTTCTTCAACTTCATCAACAACTTCAAAAAATTTGATCCTTCCCAAGATAAAGTTGTCTTATTTCCTACACCATCTTCATTATCTACATTAAGATAAAAAACAGTTAAAAATCAAAGTTTCAATAAATCAAATAAGTAAGAACAAATAAATAATTTGTTAGGTAAGTTACCATTCACATAACCATGTAACCAATTACGAGTTCAAATAAGAGCTTGCGCACTTTCAGGAAGGGTACAACTTCTATATTTAGTGAGCATGCAGACACTAATGAAAAAATCCGATTATGATGCAACAGTGGTTATCGGAATAGCCTAAACATCACATGTCATTACTGCAAGGGTTGAATACCGATGCTTATGACTCATCCAATACCCAAGACATCTAGATCTTCATAATATGCAAATTCAAGCTTTGGATCCTCCAAGTAGAGATCCAGATGAGATTTTTCTGCATTTGTTTAGTTTGATTCTCATAGTCTTTAATTTTCTACATTAATTGAAGTATAATAGCACAATAAATATAAATAATCAATTAAAATAAAATTAAATGTAAATTTTTTTAGAATACTTACATCAAAGATTTTTCCCCTTGCGTCTAAATCTTTCTTCATTATGCATTTGAGGAAGTGTGGTAGATGAAGATTGTGGTTGTGAACGCATTTCATTGACACTGGTATATTGTTAAAAAATCTTTCTCTTCTCGAGCGACATCTTCTCTTGACATTTAAAAGAATCACTTTCAACCTTTGAGTAAAAATAGTTCAATGTAGAAAGTTTTATTCGTGGGTCAAGAATAGCCCAAATGCAAGTAAAGTGCTATATTGACTCCAATAGAAAGTTATAAAAAATATAAATTTTATTATTTGTTTACTAACCCGCGGGTCAATCTTCCTGCACTGTCCTAACCCATGAACCAAACAGGCCAGACCGTTTCGGCTCCCCTCCAGATGAGCTATCATTTTAATAACACAACCCACTTATTTTTCATCATGGGACGGGCTAACACAACGGACTTGGCCCGTTTTGCCTGCTCTAATAATATTAGGCGTAAGACTCACTCCAGCACATCATACGTCGGGGGACGTGTATGCTTCACTTCACAGACATTCACAAACTCATGTATGCTTCACTTCACAGACATTCACAAACTCACAAGCTCTCAAATTTATAGACATCTTTGCTTTCTATTCCCAACGAATCGACCCGATTTAAGCATCGAGGAGCTTCACCAGAAACACTTCTGGTGCCTTCTAACTAGTGTCTGTGGTTGCATGTCACCAAGAGAAATATACCCACTTTTGTTAACCCCTGCTCAGTTTCCGAGGACAGAGCTCTCATCTCCCAACCTGGTGTAGCTTGTCGTTGGGAAAATTCGATTACATCAAATATCATTTGCTATTTATTTGAAAAGTGGGATTTGAAAATATTTCTATATCATTTTCACAAGTATGTTCGTCTCTTTATACTTTTACACATTTATGTTGTCTAAATTGTGTCTTAATCCTGTATCTTTCAGAGTTTTAAAATTTGTAGGTGCTTCCACGTTTCTTAGCTTGATATACAATATGGCCGAGATCGGTACTTTTCATTGATAATTGGTTTATGCATGAGATACGTTGAATAAAGATAGATTTTATCTGTATTAAGAGAAGTGAGATATTATCATTCTAAAAAAACTATAGTTGAATCTTTCAATCTACCAGTGGTTGTTACCCTAATAATTTTTTTAGGGGATTTTCATGCAATATTTTTGTGTCCGCTTTTATTTTCATATTCGTATATCAAGTTGACGTAACTGAGATCAAAAGTTATCCAAAGATCCACACTGCTAGGTAAATTTGAAGAATGCTTCATGAATCAAATCCCTATGTGTCCTCTTTAGAAACTCGAGTGGGTATCTACAAGGTTAATTAATGCAGAAGTTCATTTGCAACTCCAGTTCTATGTTCTATTTCATTCATCCATACACCCAAAACATCGGAGTGAAATTTGAATTTATGATCTAATAATATGCAGATGTTATCCAGGCCGTATGGAGATGGAGACATGCACTTCGTGTTATACATGTTAAATATAGATAACAATTTTTTGGCTCTGAGAAGATTGCATCGTGAGTCTCACCTTATAGATGGGTCAGGTTGTCACAGATTCAAGATTCTTCACATGCATGTTAGCCATCTATATGCCTTCTACCGTCGTGGTAAGGACAGCAGACCTATACTTATGTGTGTTCAACACTAAAGTATAGGCAAGACCAGTCGTAGGATGATCATCGGGTGGCATTCTCTGAACCTTTTTACTAACTTTAACATTATCTCTGAAAATAATTGTCAAAACCATCAATTAAGTTTGATATCAATAGATAAAAAAGCTTACTCGGGAAAGCCTGTTCGGGAAAAGCTTACTCATAAAAGCCTACTCGGGAACATATATCCGAGGACTCCAAAAGAGAAAGCTGTCTAACCCATACCAGCTAATGATTAAAATCAGGTAACGTGTTGTCAGGTTCTTACTCAGTTCTGATTGGCCTGGTAACTTGTGCAAACTAGGGCTGGCAGACCCATACCTAATCATGATTGGCCAGGTGGCGTACACGCAATCGAGATACCTTTTTTTGCCTATAAATACTTGAATCTATCGCAAACAAGAGGTATCATAATCTTAACTCACAATCAAAAAACATCACGAGAGATCCGAGAAGAAATTACTGAGTCGTATCTTATTCTCCTCGGGTGGCGAGGATTAACTCTTTGGTCGGGGGACCGAGGATGAAATTTGAGTAGCATCAATTGGCGCCGTCTGTGGGAACCAAATAGAAAAGAGTGAAAATGCCACCTAGGAGGAACATAGTACAGCACAGTGGAGAGTCTCGAAACAATGACTCAAGAATCTCTCCGGGAGGATAAAAAAAAAGGAAGTTCTCACTACTGAGCAAATCATGCAACTAGTAGCTTCTACGGTGGAACAAGTATTGGCTCGTCGGGAAGGAACGCAACCGGAATCGGGATCCCAATCCCAGGCAGAGGAAGTTAAGAAATTACAAGAGGAAGTACAGCGATTGAAGGATTCTCAGCCAGCTCCATCTCCATCGGCAGGTCGCAGTGTTTCCTTTTCAAAAGATGTCCTGTCAACTGAGTTACCTCCCCACTTTAAATTTCCCCGTGTTGGGGAATATGATGGTACTGGGGACCCAGAGGAGCATCTCTCCCATTTCGAACATGCGGCCCTACTGCACCAGTACCCAGATCCTATCAAATGCAGGGTATTCCTAACTACTCTTGTTAGGTCAGCCCAGCAATCAGGATTTCAGCAAGATCTTTCTACACCAGTTCGCCAGTAGTAAGAAGCAGCCCATGACTACATTAAATCTGTTTAATGTGAAACAAAGGGAGCAGGAAGGCTTACGCGACTATCTCCGGCGATTCAATGCAACCACTATTGAGGTACCTTCCGCTACTCCTGATATTTTGATTGGAGCGTTCACGCAGGGATTACGAGGAGGAGACTTTTTAAGATCTCTAATAAAAAAGCCCCCGAAGACCTTTGATGAACTGTTGACGCGGGCGGAAAAATATGCTAATGTGGAGGAAGTGCAAGTTACCAGAAGAAGCGATCAAAAGGCAGCTATTAGACCTCCTCGGGATACTCGGGGTGGAAAAACCCTATCCCCGAGCACAGCGTCCCGAGGCACCCCTCTTATTAGGACAGATTGGTTCAAAGGCGACGTGGAAGGTTAGTAAGACGAGGGCATTAGAGATATGTGAGGGGAGAAAGCTGATACGGAGGCCGAAGAGTAGCGAGGGAGGACCCCAGAGGCCGCAGTCCGACAAATTTTGCGATTTTCATAAAGAATATGGTCACACTACCCATGAATGCAAACATCTTGAGTATGAGTTGGAGCGCATAGCACAGAATCACCCAGATGTAAAAGAGCTTTTGATGGGGGAACGGGCAGGTGCACCATTGAAGAGGAGATGGGAGCGACCTGGATATCATCAGGAACAAAGGAGAGAGGACCAGAGGGGTGAACACTCCCGGGAGACCAGAAGCGTACACCAAAGAGCACATGATTCCCCACCTCCTCGGGGAACTATTAACATGATTACAGGAGGATCCACAGATGGAGATTCAAACAGGGCAAGAAAGTCTGGCAAAAGACAGTTGGAGAATATGCAGGTGTTGTCGGCAGAAGATCGAAGTGGTCCCGTTATATCTTTCAGCGTGGATGAATTACCTGAGGATGCAAAAGCACACAATGACGCCCTCGTCATCCGGGCCATGGTCGCAAATTACGATGTAGACCGTATTTTCATCGACTCGGGAAGCTCTGTCAATATATTGTTCAAAGGGGCTATGGAAAGAATGGATCTGGGAGATTACTGTTAGAGTAGATGCCCAACTAGCCAACTTGTGGCGTGTGGGTTTATAGACTCTTGTATATGACAATCTTTATATATATGATATTCGCATTTACTTATATGGCGTTCTTTACTTTCATTGTGTGTATGATGATTTACAATTGCGTTGAGTAAAGACCTAGAATACACTAAAGTGTATGTTAGATGTGATAGTGGGTATGACGGCTATCATGAAACACATCTAATAGTCGCTGTGTATTCTGAACATGTTTCTAGTCGATTGGGCCGTCAAAATGAGGATAAGGCCGCCCGAGTTCGAGACTAGTATCTGCGATGCGAAGTACCATGTTTCATTGGTAGGGAACATTGTGATGTTCTGAGCATGCAGATAGATAGTGACCTGGTGATCTATCGAACTACCCTCCTTCGGACTTTCCAAGTGGTTACCATTTGTCGAGTGGATAAGTCCGAGGTCTTGGTTGTACTGATTAGTCCTCACGACTCGAAACGTCATTGAGACTCTACATGATAGGCGTCTC
>KV003937.1:15547-27216 GCA_001598015.1 Dorcoceras hygrometricum | reverse complement strand
TGAGACGACTGCCCAAAACGCGAAGGGCCAGGCTGCTGAAACGGCCTAAACGGAGTCTCACCAAAACGAGGCTGCTGAAACTGCTGCGAACGGCCCCTAGACTGACCCCCACGACCCTGAGGCTGGGCCGTGGTCTGCTGTGCTCCAGCTGTCGGACACACTCTCGCAAAGTGCCCATACTGACCACTTAGGTTGCAGGAACCCTGCACACCAACACACTGCGTGGAAGAATGCTTTCCACCGCAAAAACCACAAAATTCCACTCGAGAGCCGCTACTACTCGAGATGCCTGAACCAGAAGACCCTGAACCAGACTTCTTCTTGAATTGCTGACCGCGGGGTCGAAACCTCTGATGGCCAGACTGCTGAGCTACCTGCTGCTGCTACTGAGGAAAATGCGCGGACTGAGAACTCTGAGACGACTGAGCTCCCTGACCAGTGGGTCTACCACCCTGCACCGCTTGCGCCACCTGCGCTCTACGCGCACTACGGCTCTTCATGCCCTCCTCAATGTGGATAGCAGTATCCACGGCCTCAGCATACGACTTGGGCTTGCTTGTCAAAACGCTCTGGTACAGTTCTCCATTCAAGCCCTCCACAAACCTGGTACTCTTGGCCCTCTCCCGGCCAGCAACATGCGGAACATAAGCCAACAATGCAGAAAACTTGCGAGCATACTCGCGCACAGTCAACGAACCCTGCTCCAAAAACTCGAACTCCCGCTCACGGGCAGCCACATACGAGTCGGGGACATACTCCTGCCTGAAGACCCGATAGAAACTGTCCCAAGTGATGCCAACACCAGTCTCCAGTAAGGTACTAGACGTACCTCGCCACCAACGCTCTGCGGACTTCCTCAACAACAAGGTTACCAACCTCAACCGGAGATCGTCGTCATACTGAGCCCGATCAAAAAGATGTATGACACTATGGAGCCAAGAATCCGCATCCTCACTCGACTCATCGCCATTGAAAACAGGAGGATTCATCCTCTGAAACCGAGCTATGACCACATCCATTCTCTCTAACGGAGCCGGCGGAGCCTCAGCCTCCTCTTCTCCACTACTCTTAAGAGTATGACTAGGAGCACTATACTGATCCTCGTTCTGTCCTCCTGATTCCTGGAACAGCCCCCTACTTCTACCACGGCGTCTAGGCGGCATCTAAAACACTCAACAGGATAAGGAAAAACAGAACAGGTACAGCATAGAAAGCATATAACACAAAATATGCAGCACGTAGTCACATAAGTCAAGCACATGCAACACGCAACACTGTGCCTAGACTCAAGTGTGATCAAAGGAATTGAGCTTATCCCAGCTTAAGCTCTGATACCAAAAATGTCAGGCCTTGTGCTCAACACAAAACATGCGAAAATACAAAATCTCCAGAATTGTTCAACACACGAAATGGAACCCGAAAATGCAACTCAAACCTCAAAACAGAGATCTAAACCACAAAATCTCTTAATACAAATCCAGGTCTCACACAAGAGATATCATAATCTTAACTCACAATCAAAAAACATCACGAGAGATCCGAGAAGAAATTACTGAGTCGTATCTTATTCTCCTCGGGTGGCCATGATTAACTCTTTGGTCGGGGACCGAGGACGAAATTTGAGTAGCATCAAAGTTATTAAACTAAAAATTAACTTTTGAATTTAGGAACCAAAAACCAAAACATGTCAAAATTATGAGACAAATTTTGTAGTTTATTATCTCGAAGTTTTGAATGGGACGTTGGATGGAATATGTGAATTGATTGTTGTATATGTAGGCCCGATTGTAATTTGTCGTCGACTTCGAAATCATTACTATCTATCGTTTTCAAATTTCACTTCGAAAATAGTAAATATGTTATTGTTTGTTCTCCTTATGCAATACGCAAATATAATTTTCTTTCAACTTTATGTATTAATTTTTTTTGTTTTGATTTGTAACATTTGCATGGAATGAACTTTCCTAGGGAGAAAGTCACGTGACAAATTTTCTTCCCAAGTAGTTCGGAAATTCGCCAGTAAATTAAGGAGTAAAGAATTTACAAAAGATAAAGAACTGAGCTAACCCCTTTTTATAAAAGAATGATATAATCATAAAAATCTCACATTTCAAGGGGAAAAAAGTGAGAGACCGGATTGATAAAATAAACCGAATAGGCGAGAAATCAAGACCTCAAATAAAAGATATATAAAACATGTGTGCCAAAAGTAGAAATTTGAATACAATACGAACTACGATCATTTATATACACCAGAATGTGATGGATTGCCACGAGAATCCAAAAATGAAGATGAATGTATCATCCTATTGTTTTTAGGAAATTTAATTATTTTGAAATTGATTACGTTTCAAATTTAAATATCACTAAAGAAAATAATTTCACAAATAAAAGGTTTTCCCAACTTTCACATAATGTATGATCGATAGTATTAATTGTGATGCCCCCTGGAGCATCACTTCATGTGACCTGAGCACCCAAGCTAATCTCCCAAGCTAGCACCACTCATCCGGCACCTCCACTACGAGAATTAAGCCGTTGAATGTTGACAACGCATAAGCGACAATAAAGTCTATAAATCTCGAGATTGGGTAGCGAATCTCGAGGACATGAGATTCCAAGTAGGGTTACCTACCAACCCGACATGAATCATCCTCCTCAAGGAACATTGTCCTAAGACACCACAAGAAGTCGAGGACATGAGACGTGTTCCCTATGCATCTGCAGCAGGTTGCCTTATGCACGCAATGTTGTTAGTCAGACATCTGTTATGCAGTAGGGATACTCAGTCGTTTTCAGTCAAAATTCTGGTATGGAACATTGAATAGCAGTAAAGAACTTTCTCAAGTATCTTCGGAGAACGAGAAATTATGTACTGTCTATTTAGATAGTGTCGTTAAAGTAGACGCATGCACTGATTCTGATTTACAGTCAGTCAGAGATACTCATAAATGAATATCTTGATCGGTGTTTACTCTTGGTGGCGAGACCATTTCTCGAAGAAGCATCAAGCAATCCAGTACAGCTGATTTGAGTCATTCGACCATAGAGGCAGAATACATAGCCGCTTCTGAGCCTGCTAAAGAAGTTGTTTGGCTTAAGAAGTTCCTATCTGATTTGGAAGTCATTCCAAATATGGATAAACCACTTACTATATGGTGTGATAACAATGGGGAAGTGGCTAATCCCAAAGGAACCTCGTAGTCACAAGAGATCCAAGCATATTGAAAGGAAATATCACTTGATTCAAGAGATCGTACAAAGTGGTAACATTGCCATTATCAAGATTGCTTCTGCTGATAATCTTGCCAATCCTTTCACCAGAGCACTGCCTGCAAAAGTGTTTGAAGGGCATATGTTAAACCCAGGAATTAGAGATATGTCTCACATGCTTCAAGACAAGTGGAAAATTGTTGGGATAGCACCCTTAAAACATTATAATCGTATTTTGTTTTTATGATTAATAAAACTGACGTTTATTATTGAACATATTTGCTTGCAATTTATTGTCTTGTATATCATAACAAAATCTCTAGTTTATTGGATGTGACCATAATTTAGTATATATAAGAGTTATATATACAAGAGGATTAAAATTATGGATGATAAATTTTCATTAAATCCGTAAAAAAAATAATTAATGTATGGGATCTTTAATTATCACTGATGTGACCCATGAACATTATGAATGTGACTGTCTTATTAGGACCATTGATGAGGATATCTAAATGGGACATTTATATGTAATAAGATTATGTAGGTCTTCGACCGAATTAATTAGACATTTCATAATAAATTTGTTATTATTATGAACGTAAAAATAAATCATAAAGATGATCATATATGGAAAATCTTAATCCTAAAGTGATTATAGATTCCTGTTAATTTCAATTTAATTTGCTTGTTTAATTTTGCAACCACGCATCCTCAATACTTGCATTTAGATTTGCATTTAGGGAATATAAATTCATCGACATGGAATCTATTCTTTCTTGTGGGAAGTAGAAAGATGATTATCTCATTTATTAATTCTAGAATTGAGTATGTTGGAACTGTGAAATAGATCATATCTTAATTTTGATAAACACAAAGCTTGCTCTTATATTTCTAACTATTACCTGAGTGCACCGGCAAACTGGATGCAGATTTGAACAGAGCCGAGAAGATCAGCTGAAAAACCGTACAATATAAGAAGAGCTGAGCTCAGTTGAGAAGAGCATATCAGTTCAGTGTTGATAATAACAGTTCAGATCAGATAAACATAGATTTTCAGAGTAGAATATATAAATTCAGTTTAGAACGACTCATTAACAGATCAGAGAACATAGCAGATCAGTTGAGATAACCAGTTCAGATCAGCATGTGTAAGTGGTGAACTAATCATAACAGAGTCAGATAAGTTCAATTGAGTATAACAGAGCAGCATAGAACAGTTCAGGTCAGGATAGAAGACGATCGGACAAGAACAGAATGAATTGTATCAGAACAGAACAGCTCAGATGAGAAGTGAACTGAATGGATGAGAATAGAGAAGTTCATTACATAACACAGCAGCATAGAACAGACCAGTTAAGAGAGAACTGTTCAGAGCAGTGTAGAACAGATCAGGGAAGATAAGAATAGTTCAGAACAGATAGATCAGACTAGAACAGAAAGAATAGAGCAGAGCAGAGCGAATCAGAACAGAACAGATAAGAAACGAACAGAGCGAAGAGCAGTCAATGAACAAGAGCAGTGTAGTACAGTGTACAGGTCAAGTCGGATCTTCGCTTCAGATCAGTTCATATTAGAAAATAAGAGCTTATTGGACTAACAAATCATAACGGAGTTTAGATCAGATCAGCACAGGCATCAGCTCAGACGAACTAACCAATTTGAACGGATTGATTCAAAACTGAAAAGAAGATATTCAAATTGATTTGCCATATAAAACAAAACATCAGTTCAGTGCAGACAAAGATAATAAATATCCTCAACCACTCATTTAGGACAACAAGCACACAATGTCAGAAACATTACAGAAGCCTTTTCAAATGGCTAGAAAATTGTGTCCAAAATTCATATCAGATCAGAGGCTATATATACAAGCTAAACTGAAGACGGAAAAGAGAGACTCTCAAGAGAGTGGTCGTCCATGTAAGACCAGCTGCGTGGTTTTACAGAGAGTGCCAGTTCGGATGATAGTAGAATATCAAGTTGTGCATGTTGGATCTGTTCTTAAAGATCAGAATCTAAGTTTTGGTTCACGCGAAATCTGTTATTAATGTAATAACGCTCTACGTGAAATTCGCAGCTTGCTAAGTCTGGAGTATACCGGAAGATATCCAAACTGGAACAGTAAGGGGACGCCTGAGCTGGATTGGTTGAAGATATCTAGTTGGAACAGTAAGGGAACGCCCAAGCTGGTACAACACTTTGTTAGAGTAGGTGCCCAATTAGCCAACTTGTGGCATATGGGTTCTTGTTGACTCTATGTAAAACGATCTTTATTTATGAAATTCATATTTTTTTATGGCATTCTTTATCTTCATTATTATGATTACAATTGTTGGATAAATACCTTGAATGCACTATAGTGTATGTTAGATGTGATAGTGGATTTGATGGTTATCATGAAACACATCTAATAGTCACTGTGTATTCTAAACTTGCTCCTAGTCGATTGGGCGGTCCAAAAGAGGATAAGGACCGCCCGAGTTTGAGACTAGCATCTGCGATGCTAAGTATCACGTTTCATTGGTAGGGAACATAGTGATGTTCTGAGTGCAGATAGATAGTGACCTGGTGATCAATCGAACTACCCTCGTCCGGACTTTCCAAGTGGTTACCATTTGTCGAGTGGATTAAGTTCGAGGTCTTGGTTGTATAGAAAGTATCACGTTTCATTGGTAGGGAACATAGTGATGTTCTGAGTGCAGATAGATAGTGACCTGGTGATCAATCGAACTACCCTCGTCCGGACTTTCCAAGTGGTTACCATTTGTCGAGTGGATTAAGTTCGAGGTCTTGGTTGTATAGATTAGTCCTTATTACTCGAAACGTCATTGAGACTCTACATGATAGGTGCCTCACTTTGACCCGTTTACCGACTCAGTTGGGATCATCAGGTGGCGGGGTTGGGTGAGGTCCTTGTACGTGGATATCCTATGCAATCTGAGGAGATAATGGTGTGACAAATCTCTGGCCAGAGTACTAGATGTGTTTTAGGTAAATGAGTTTGTCTAGTAACACATGCGATGTAACTATTTGATCTCCAAGATGTATGCATGGTTATTGGATATCTAGCGACTCTCGATTTACCAATGGTCGTTGATCTGATCGGGATATTTGAGTTGAAAGGACCATACTGTACGCTAACCATGACCGAATGGTTCTTACAGGCACAATCAGTGATACCTAGAGAATCATGGGGCGATGTTGCTAGACACTTTACCATGATTCGATGGGTAAGTCCGAAAATATATTTTCGGAGTCACAAATGTTGCGAGCCAATGGCTACTTTTATCCTGAACCATTGAGGGTCACACAAGTACTGGTTTCCCGATTCTCGTACGGATATTGTACTCAAAGTGTTGAGTATAGCAGGAGGAAGGTTGGGAGTATGACTTCCTAAAAGTAGCTAAGGGAGTAGGACTTCCATATTTAGCTAATGAGAGTAAACCTGTCATATATATAGATTTAGTGGTCCAAAAATTTGATTTTGTATCATAATGATCAGCTTTGTAAACTGAGCATATCGGTGATATCTGATAATTGATCGGGATTATGATGAGACCACAATCGATGGAGTCGAAACGATTGTTCACAGTTTGACTTGAACCAAATGTTCACTATTTGAGTTGAACCGAATGTTCAAAGTTTGAGTTGAACCGAATGTTCACAGTTTGAGTTGGACCGAATGTTCTCTGTTTGTTCAAAAAACACTATCTCTCAATCTATAAATATGGCAATGAGGAGACACTTTCAACACCGAGAAAGAAAAGACCAAAAGCTATTCAGCAAACTCCTCCCATCTCCCTTCTTCCCTCGCCGTCGCCGCCCGCCGCCGATGCCTCCACCCGCCGCTGCCGTCGGAATTTGTTCCGACCATCTAGGCGAGGAGATTCTGTCCGTGAAATTTTCATCGATTTTCTAGTGCAAACCGGCGAAGGAGTAGATATTCTGGTCGTGGACCGGATTAGGCGTCGATCCAATCATTCAACCGTTGAAGTGCCAATTCCCTCGTGAAATTGGTTGGAGCCAGGCACCTAGACGCCATCAAGGTACCTTCTGAACATTTTATTATTGTTTTTATTATTGTATAGGTGTATTGACCATTCCCGGGCTCCAATTTTAATTTCTTTCGCTGCGCCTCGGGAGCAAGATCCGGATCCGCCGCTGCGCCATCAGTGGTATCAGAGCCTTGGCCTCGGATCTTTCAATACACCATTCTGCCTGAAGTGCATAAACAATTTCGTTTTTCAAAAAAAAAAAAAAATCCGGCGGCACGCCGTCGGCCCACTACCGCACAGCCTCTGCGTGCACCGCTTCCTACCGTCGCATGCACGTCGCGCACGCCTCCTGGCGCATATATCCCCGAGGTGATCGCGTGCATCCCGCGCGCACGTTGCGGAAGCCGTTGCGTGCCTGTCACGCACGCCCCGAGCGCACATCCCCGCTGGTCGGTACTCGTGCGCGCATGTCGCACACGGGGGTGCGCACACGGGGGTGCGCACACCCGCCGCCCCTCCTGTGCGAGCTGGTCACGCAAGTGGCCGCCCACCATGTCCATACAGCACGGGTGCTGCATGCATGCGGGCGGCGGGGCACCGCCCGTGCGGCGGTTCCGGGGCGGAGATGCGGCGGCAGATTTTGAATTCTAGGGTTTTTCGGGCCTGTCCCGTGCGGCCAAGGGGTTCGTGGACCGATACTTTCTATTGGGCCTTTTGGTTGGACCAAAATTAATTTTTGAAAAATTTTGAGATATCTGACCTAAAATTGTTTTAAGTCCAAAATTGATGCAATTAAAATGAAAAAATAAGATATTTATAAAATATGATTTTATATTTAAAATATGATTTTTTTGGATAAAATATAATTTTTTGATTATTTATTTATATCAAGTTAATTGGATTAATTGAATAGATAATGGTTGGGATGATCGAGAGTCATGCCCAATGTGTAAGGTGTAAGCTATGTTTTACATTTCTTGGTTGTAATATTGTTGAAATCATATCAAAGTGGGTCTGGTTCATGGCCCGTTCCCATCCCTTTAAAATGTATCCCTATTTGTCATGGATATTGAAATGTAAATATTAGACTTAGTGGGAGGATAATTTTGAAGATGGTGGAGACGATGATCAAAGATATTGAAGATCGAAGACTTGTAAAACTGGAAGCTTATATAATAGGATTGCATTTGCATACTGCATATTACCTATGATTGGACCTAGATCCGTGCTTGGAAATCATGGATCGCATAGCTCTCGCTTATCGATCATCCCAATTATATATGTGATATATATCTGTTGAATTCACAATTTTTTTAAATTTGATTTAAAATTATCGAGACCAATTTTCAAAATTAAAATCCCTTATTTTAAATTTTATTTAAAATTTATATCATGATTAAAAGTTTCATGATTAAATTGGAGGAACTTGGTTTATTGATAGTTATGAAGAAATGTGACAAAACGTTATCTAAGGGGGTCTATAGACTGGCTTAAAAATGGCTTGTACCGGCTAAGTCTCCTTGAAGGGCGTTGCTTTGTCTAAGGAGGTTGGTTTTTAAATGGGCCTTAGCCCCTCCAACGACTTAGAAGCACTCTTATAGAATGTTAGTCCATGACTTCTAAATTGATCATAAAACAAAAGTTTATTCGATAAGATCATGAAGCTAAGGGAATTCCTACCTTCCATCAACAATGGGTGTACGTCGATGCTACCCGCATACATAGCCCGGCTCATATTATTGGGGGGTCATATGTGCTGGAAAGTTGTACACGTCATTGACACTTGCTTTGAGTTGGATGGAACTCCCATGACGTTGGCTCATATTATTGGGAACGTTATGGCGACCGTCCATTACAACTCAACATTGATGGGTCATCTTGACACGTGATAGTAATCGGCGTCATATTATTTGGCCCTTACTGGACGTGAGGTAAATACATGGAGGTTGCACCTGTTGCAATTGGGCTCTACCTTTTAAGGATCATGGTTGACTGATATTATTCAGGACCGTGATTTCTTGATTGGACTCTGTGTACCCACTAAGAAAACTAGCTTTCTCGATTTCATTAGAGGGTGGTGAAATCGTTAAAATAGTGGAAGGGTGATTTATAAAACTAAATAATCATGTTTTATGTCTTAGCGTTTTTCATTAATAGTCTGTACTGCATGTCTGTTTTTCTTTTCAGTATAAACTGTTTTCATTATGTATTCGATCAAAAATCCACTTGTTGCTATACTGAATAGTAACAAGTTCACTGGTTTAAACTACCAAGATTGGCTTTGAAACCTTAAGATTGTCTTGGCTTCGGAGAAACTTCTCTACACACTAGAGAAGAGCCCTCCGAAGGAAGCCCCTGCCAATGCCAGTCCTGAGGAGCTGGTAAAGCTGGATAAATGGTGGGATGATGAGCGTAAGGCACGGTGCTATATGATAGCATCCGTGTCCAACGAAATGCAGCGGTGTTTTGAGAAGACGGTGTATGATGTTGACATACACCTTCATCTGAAAGAGCTGTATGGGTAGAACTCTCGGACTGATAGGTTCACTACTGTTAAGGAGCTCATGACAAGTCACATGCGCGAGGGGACTTCGGTCCGTGAGCATGGGGTCCGTATGATTGGGCTCATTGAAAAGCTAGTGGGCTTGATATCATGCTTCCGCATCAGCTGTCTGTGGATCTGCTTCTTGTCAGGCCCCGTGCTAATAAACAAGAGTTATAGCACAATTAAGCACATAATCACGGAAGCGTAAAATCGGGCTTAAAAATTTTTCAAAATAAAATGGGCCTGAACTCAAAATCATCAACCAAATATATTCATAATCAAAATACGAGTTAACTCAAAATCATACAAGCAGGTAACAACAAATCTCAATTCAAATACAGATCCCAATACATAGAAACACGGGACATCCCCCTGTTCAATACATATCATAAAATAACTGGGACTCATGGGAATGGGGATCGACCAGCTGGCACTCCACCCTGTCCAACTTGGTTACCTGAAGATCCTGAAAATGGGTAACACAGACCCAAACAACACAAAAGCAGGAAAACAAATACGAGGTCAAGCCTCAGTACAAAGAGCTATCAAGACAGCTATCATGCAACATGCTATAATCAATGCTATGAAATGCATGAGGTCTATCAAGGAATAGGATAGCTAGACCAGTGAATCAACTGGTAAATCGTCTCAGCCAGCCTCTATACCCGCACGGTGTATCAACCGGGGAAATCATCGGTCCGTGATCTTCAGAGCCCGTCATCCCATCACAGCTCGGTGGTATTCAGACACAACCAATCAGTCAGTCACCACTCCGATAATAACGTTGGACTTTTCAGGCACAACTCATCAGTCGGCCAGTCACAACGTGGCTTTCAATCAGGTCATCAATCAATCTGTCAATCAGGTTCAAGATGTATGCATGTATGCCAATCAACATTCAATTCACAATGTATACAATTCAATACATGAGAACAGAATGTAAAACTCAGACAAATCAACAACTTGTGTCACGTAAAATCACAGAATCACATAAGCAGATTTCATAACTGTTAGAGTAGATGCCCAACTAGCCAACTTGTGGCGTGTGAGTTTTATAGACTCTTGTATGTGACAATCTTTATATATGAAATGCGCATTCATTTATGGCATTCTTTATTTTCATTATGTTATATAATGTTTACAATTGTGTTGGATAAAGACCTAGAATGCACCATAGTGTATGTTAGATGTGATAGTGGATATGATGGCTATCATGAAACACATCTAATAGTCACTGTGCATTCTGAATACGTTCCTAGTCGATTGGGCCGTCAAAATGAGGATAAGGCCGCCCAAGCTTGAGACTAGCATCTGCGATGTGAAGTACCATGTTTCATTTGTAGGGAACATTGCGATGTTCTGAGCATGCAGATGGATAGTGACCTGGTGATCTATCGAACTACCCACGTTCGGACTTTCCAAGTGATTACCATTTGTCGAATGGATAACTCCGAGGTCTTGGTTGTACTGATTAGTCCTCACTACTCGAAACGCCAATGAGACTCTACATGATAGGCGCCTCACTTTGACCCGTTTGCCGACTCACTTGGAGTCATTAGGCGGCAGGATTGGGTGAGGTCCCGATGCATGTAGGAGTCGATGCTTCGTTGTCGAGGATTCACCGCTCGCTCTCATGCGTGGATATCCTATGCTATCTGAGGGGATAATAGTGTATAAATCTCTGGCCAGAGTACTGGATGTATTTTAGGTAAATGGGTTTACCTAGTAACGCTCGCGATGTCACTATTGCAGGATTGGGTGAGGTCCCGATGCATGTAGGAGTCGATGCTTCGTTGTCGAGGATTCACCGCTCGCTCTCATGCGTGGATATCCTATGCTATCTGAGGGGATAATAGTGTATAAATCTCTGGCCAGAGTACTGGATGTGTTTTAGGTAAATGAGTTTACCTAGT
>KV003936.1:233179-259861 GCA_001598015.1 Dorcoceras hygrometricum | reverse complement strand
AATCTGGAACCAAGATTTGACGGGACACCCGACTCAAAGGCCTACTTCAGACGTCCGTACACCCCGACCCATAGATCGACATCCACACACTAGTAATTTGGCAGAGCACTCCAGCCCGTTGGCCGACATCCAGAAACTCAAAATTTGGTGGGGCATCCCGGCCCGTCATCTGGCATCCACACGCATGTAATATGACTCATAGCTTTGCAACAAATTATATAAAACCTCAAAAATTTCCTTAAAGCTTTCTTTCCCTGACTAGGTAAAAATTCTCAATAAAGCAAGTGGGTGCATATTTTATCAATTCTTTTTAAAACCTTAAGTCACTCACGCTCACAGCCCTTAGACATATAGGACATTTGAAAAAAGGGAAAACTAAGGAGACAGCTGAGATATCACGCACACATAGGTGGTTCTTTTGAAAACTTTATTTCCTTCCTTTATTTTTGAAAGACATTGGGAACACACGAGCGAACAAGATGCTCATCTGTAAATAGATCAGACCTTAAATTTTATTGAATGTCAATCTGGATATCACTCCTAATCTGCTTACTTGAAATCAAAACATATTAGAGTTACAACTGAAACTGTAAGGTACCAACGAAAAGTTGAGCTCAGGTAGGCAAGACAGTTCAAAATAGACAGATCATATCAGATCAGAACGATTGATCCGATCAGAATAGAAGACTAGATCAGATCAGAATGAATATATCTAACCGCTTCAGAGTAGGTAGATCAGATCATAAGAGTAGGTCAGATCAGAACAATCAACTCATACTAGAACCGTCAAAATAGATTAAAATGGTCAAATCAGGCTAGAGCAGTAAAAACATTAGAACGATCAACTCAGTTCAGAGCGGTCAAATCAGACTTGAGCAATGAAGATTAGAGTGGTTAAATAGATTAGAGCAGTCAAAGCAGCTCACAACGGAACATAATGAATCGGGTCATATCAAAGCAGTCAAACCAGAACAGATTGACCAGCACGGGATATTAGACCAGAACGGGGTTTCAGTCAGACCAACACGACCTATCAGATCAGGACAGAGTCCAAACCCGACTAGTGCGGCTTGGCTTATCAGAGGTCGGAACAAAGTCCAAAACTGCCAAGCGCGGCTTACCAGATCGGAACATAGTCCAAATCCGACTAGCACGACTTATCAGATCGGAATAGGAGATATGATCACTATACTTCCCAGTACATTTTTGTTTGAAAAATGTTTCACCGATCTGCACTCCATGCATGCAGTGCTCACAACTCATCGGACTTTCAGATCGGCTTGAAAAAACATACAGAACACACACGCACATAGCGAACTCGCTCACAGAACAACAGCCTACCGATGCATGTTAAACATCCAAATTTTAAAAGATTTGAAACCCAAAAGGGGACATGCAATCGGACGTCATAGATAGTTCGCAACATATTATGAATTCGGAGATGCGGCAAAGAACGAAAAACAACTTGCCTTAACAATGTCAGTCGAGAAGCAATCTCCAGTGAGGTTTACGCCACGAGCACGTTCTAAAATAGCCCAAAACTCTGAAAATTTGGGACCATAGCTTCCTAGAATCCTAGCCGCATTTCTAATGTTTTTTCGTTTTGTATTTAACTTGTAGGGTATGGAGGAGGCGTTTTCTATTTAAAAGCCTTACATTTAAAAAGTGTTACATAAGAAATAATGAGATTAAAAGTGCTAATACATGGACATAAAACCCTCAAGACTATAAATATTCCCCTACCAAAAATTTTCGACTTTTATTAATTAGGTTAGCCGGACCGAATTTTATAAAATTTTCCTATAAAAACTAATAATAAATTTACTATGCTCAGGTATGTCCCTCCGAGAATCTTCTTTCGACCAGAAATTCTACATTGAACCTCAAAAATAAGAAAACTACTCTCATAAGAAAAATAATAATGACGATAGATAAAAATTCATTTTTCTCTTAAAATTAAATTAGTTGGTTTATGTAAGTAAACTGGAATTTTTGGCATTAACATGTGGTGATAATTTGTGTTAGTGTAAGAGAATAATTGGATTGTCCTACGTCTGTGAGATATATGCTTAAACCATAAAACAGAACAGTAACCGAAGGAGTGAGTATATACATATTACCTGAAATAGACAAACACTTAATAGCTGGAAATATTACTATTTATATAATAGGCTTTATTCTTTGTCTATTCGTGTCCCAGATACAATATTAAATGCTTTTTGTGCTATTATAAACCCAAAGAACTTAAGGTTTAATTAGAATTCTTAAGTAAGACAAAATTACTGTTTTGAATTTATTAACTAAAATCATCAGTATTTTAAGTGATTTTATCTTAAATAAACATAGGATTGGCCTTGGATAAATCCAAATTTCATTGATTTAACTTTAAGTGGAGCGTGGACATGATTAGACTAAGTCAACTCAAATCAAGTTGCGAATAGTTTATAAAAGAAAATTAATAATCGACTTTAAGAAACTAAAAAATTATCCTCTACCTTCCTTCCACCACATTGGACAACCCCTTACTACATTAATATTTCTTTATGTGTGATGAATGGCTAACTTTGATCATCCAATCCAATCTCACGATATTTGTGAAGTATTTTTAAAGTAATTATAAGCTGCAAATCGTACGTTAATGTTATTTTATAGAAAACTATATGTCATAGAAGTCTATTATATTTATATTAGTCAAAGTTGCATGTGGTGATCGAGCTACATCCATCAGCAATTATTATATCCAGAAGTTGTGGAATATTTAAAGGTCAAAATTTATATATATGTATATACACACACACATCCACACAAAAATATTTCTCAAAGAGTATCTATGACCATATTACCAAACAAAATTTGACGTAAATATGATGATTACTTAATTAATTTCATGTGCGTGTGATCTCTAATACTTATTACTTAATAGTAAGAAGTTTAGAATGAATAAAGATTACGAATATTTGAACACCAAGCTAACGTGTTTACTTTCGTTCCAGGTGGAATAAGATTTAAGACGATGATCGAATTATTTTATTCACATAAGAAAAAACGACATCACTAGCACGGGGCTTTGTTGTGTTGTCATGTTTTTTGTGTTAACTATTAATTGATATATGATTGTGATGCCCCTCATTAGTAGCTCGAGACCCGAGGACCAAGCATCGACCATACCTACATCGTCAAGGGCAAAAGCAATCAAGAGGCGCACATAGAGCTCGGAGCTCGGGATGCGCGCATAGAGCTCGGAGATCGGGATGCGCGCATAGAGCTCGGAGATCGGGATGCGCGCATAGAGCTCGGAGCTCGGGATTTTCACCGAGGCCTTGCCACACGCTCGGGAATCGACCGAGCTCCTTCGTTATGGAGAACAGCTTATAACCCGAGGAGACAACCTGTGTTCGAGGCTTCTCCCGAGAACCCCAACCCGACGTGTTAAAGCACTTCCGCAAAAGGCGGAGAACATGGGCCGGATTATGCGGAAAACGTGCACACGACCTCACCCACGTCTCGACAAAACGTGCAAGCGAACCGATTCATCTGCCTAGCCCCTCTATAAATACCCCCCCAGGTTTGCTCTTTCAGATTCATTCACTCTCTATTGCACACATTAGCACACAGATATACTTGCTCTCACTCTCTCGTATTGATATCACCTGACTTAAGCATCGGAGGGGCTTCGCCGGACACATCTCCGGCGCCCTCTGACGAAGTGTTTTGTGGCTGCAGATCTCGATCCGGCGCGCGATCTTCTCTTAAATAGCCCGACGTCATCAAAACTCTTCGACGTAGCATCGTTTGCTCTCAGTTGAACTATTTGGCTACATCAATTGACGTCGTCTGTGGGAAACTCGTAGAAGAAGATATAAGATACCGCCGAAGAGGACTAGAGCTCGGCATAGTGGGGACAACAGTAACACGGAGAGTACCACTCAGGGGTCGGAGAATCCTACTCTTGAGATGAGAAGGATGTATGAGGAATTGGAGAGTCTGAGAACGGAGAGGAACTCGGCGCCCCCTCCCCCGTCTGCTCGGGAGGTGCCGTTTTCTACTGAGGTATTGGATGCCGATCTGCCTCAACACTTCAAGTATCACAATGTTGGGGAATATGACGGGATGGGAGATTTCGAGGAGCATCTATCTCGGTTCGAGAACGCTGCGCTGCTCCACCGATATTCCGACCCGATCAAATTCCGAATCTTTCTGACTACCCTAGTCCGAGCTGCCCAGCAGAGGTTCAATCTTCTGCCAGCTAGGAGTATCAAGTGTTTCCAGGACTTCAGCCATGCGTTTTTACATCAATTCGCTAGCAGCAAGAAACAGCCCCTGACTACCTTGAATCTATTCACGGTGAAGCAAAAGGAGCATGAGACTCTTCGGGAGTATATTCGGCGCTTCAACAGAACTATCATCGAGGTACCGGCTACACCCGACCTCCTGATCGGGGCATTCACCCAGGGGCTGCGAGGGGGTGACTTCTTCAAGTCGCTGGTCAAGAAGCCCCCAAAGACATTTGATGAGCTTCTGACCAAGGCAGAAAAGTACGTCAATGTAGAGGAGATACAGTCCTCAAGAAAAAATGAACAGAGGCCGCCACCTCGGGAGGGTCGGGATGCTCGGGCAGAAAGACCTCAACCGAGGCCAGCCAGACAAGAGCCCCCTTTGCTGTTGGGGGAGTTTACTGCTCGGACGCCTTTGAAAGTAAGCAAAGTTCGGGCCTTGGAAATCTGTGATGAGCGAAAAATTGTACAACGACCTCAGGGCAGTGAGGGGGCCCCGAGGAATCCTAAGTCAGATAGGTTCTGTGATTTCCATCGAGATTATGGCCACACTACCGCGGAATGCCGGCTTTGGGATCAGGAATTGGAGCGTATCATCCAAAACAACCCCGACGTACGCACAGAGCTGGTGGTTGATAAGACACGTCGGTGGGAGAAGAGGCCTCGTCGGGAGGACGACAGGCAGTTTAGTAACAAGACCCCTGGCCAGGACAGAACACCTCGGGGACAAGATCAGCAGCCTGGTCGAGGGGAGCGGAGAACACCTCAGCCTCGAGGGTTCATTAACATGATTTCGGGAGGACCTACTGATGGGAACTCCAACAGAGCAAGGAAAATGAGATACCCACCACATCCGCGTTGCGAGCCTTCCTCAATACTCTGACATCCCGATCCGGGGCCATATTACAAATGTATCTAGTGGCCGCAACCGGACACGGGGACTCGACCAGCGAATCCTTAGAAGGGTCAAAGGGAGGGGGTTGCTCGGGCCCCTTCCCCGAGGACGGGGCTCCAGCGGTGGCAGTAACGGGAGGCACGTCGAGAGCTTCCTCGGATAAAGACATCGGAGGCGTCGGTGCCCTTTTTTGCTTGGAGGCCTCCTCGGTTCGGACCTCCGACGTGGAAGCGCCTGCTTTCTTACGCTTCTCCCCACGAGCCTCCTTCTCAGCCGCGGAAGGGGCCTTCCTCTTTTTGGTTGTCTTCTTGGGGGGCGCGACGACCGCCTCCTGCATCGCCTTTACTAGCTCTGTTTTGCCCATTCGATCGTCTGCATTAAAAGAAACAAAACAGAGATTAGCTCGAGCAAAAGGTGAGTTCAGGAAAAGATAAAAACACGACTAGGATATGATACAACTATACCGAGGTCCCCAACAAGCTCGGCCCCCTTCCTGCTAATCTTGAAGAAGCACAGCAGATCTTCCTTTATGAGCTCGGGAGCATTATAGCTCTTATCGCACATAGCCTCGAGGAAGGGGGTCAGGCTCGGGGCTCGGTCAGGTGTTCGGGGGACAATGGTGATCGCGCTATCCCTCCAATGCATCTCGCACCTCCATGGATCCCTCATAACATCACACTTGATGTAGAAGAACCTGCTCATCCACCCTTTGTGGGAGCTCGGGTTCCCCTTAATGAAGGAATGGTCCCCCTTGTGGAAGAGATAGAATTTCCCCGGTCCTAGCCTCTTCACCTGAACTAGTTGCATAAGGATGTAGGGGATTAAGGGGATATCGTGGTAACTGAGGAGGACGGCCAGAGCCAATAGAAAACTGTATGAGTTCGGGGCTAATTGGCTCGGGCTCAGCTGGATATGACGACAGAAGGGAGCGATAAATCTCGGGATTGGGAACCTAAGACCCATCTCTATCTGGTTCATATAGAAAGTATGAAACCCCGGAGGGGGGCGATGGGCCCTCTCTTCGGGGTGAGGAATAACTACCTCGAATTTACCCATTGTCCCCCCCTTCTCCTTGATGATGTCTATATCGGATAATCTTAGGGTAGAGTATTTCTCCTCGTACCAGGGAAAGTTCGGGAGTTCCTCTGATCGAGGATGCCATGGTTCTCCCGCCTGGCTAACTGGAGATGCACTATCTATGGACTCAGCAGCACTACTCACTCGGCTAGTGGAAGGGGAATACATCATACAATGAAAAAAACTTACTGAAGTATGAGATAGAGATCGGGATGGCAGATTGAAAGATCGGGAGCGAGAGAATATTTTAGCAGAGTAACAAAGCGTTTAGAATCGAAAGTGAAGAATGAGGGGTGAAGTCGAAGTATTTATAGGAATGGGGAGATGATCTTGACCGTCCGATCTCACCTCTCTCAACGGCTAAGATCATCTCAGGAAGCTCAACGGTCGCGTCGGACGTCAGACCTACCCTACTCGGGTTCCAGGCTACTTTAATCTCCATCGTTCACGGAGATCTTATCAACGGTCGTGGAATAACATCGCGAGGATCGTGTTTTTCTTCAATATTGTGGGTTTCATCTCGAGTCCCGACGACAGGTATACTTCCTCCTATACTTCAATTCTTCGTCTAGGACTAACGGCGGGGGATACTCCTGATGCCCCTCATTAGTAGCTCGGGACCCGAGGACCAAGCATCGACCCTACCTACATCGTCAAGGGCAAAAGCAATCAAGAGGCGCACATAGAGCTCGGAGCTCGGGATGCGCGCATAGAGCTCCGAGATCGGGATGCGTGCATAGAGCTCGGAGCTCGGGATTTTCACCGAGGCCTTGCCACACGCTCTGGAATCGACCGAGCTCCTTCGTTATGGAGAACAACTTATAACCCGAGGAGACAACCTGTGTTCGAGGCTTCTCCCGAGAACCCCAACCCGACGTGTTAAAGCACTTCCGCAAAAGGCGGAGAACGTGGGCCGGATTATGCAAAAAACGTGCACACGACCTCACCCACGTCTCGACAAAACGTGCAAGCGAACCGATTCATCTGCCTAGCCCCTCTATAAATACCCCTCAGGTTTGCTCTTTCAGATTCATTCACTCTCTATTGCACACATTAGCACACAGATATACTTGCTCTCACTCTCTCGTATTGATATCACCTGACTTAAGCATCGGAGGGGCTTCGCCGGACACATCTCCGGCGCCCTCTGACGAAGTGTTTTGTGGCTGCAGATCTCGATCCGGCGCGCGATCTTCTCTTAAATATCCCGACGCCATCAAAACTCTTCGGCGTAGCATCGTTTGCTCTCGGCTGAACTATTTGGCTACATCAGATTGGTTTTGTGTTTAGACGGGTGAATCAAAACACTCTAGCATTTTATAAGACTCGTAACAAAATGAGTTGCGATAAAATAGGTTTTTGAAAACTTGAACATCGAAACATTATATAAGGTTTGATGTTTTACACCAAGTGGGAATATACGATATAACTAAGAAATAAACCCTAAAAGCTAAAAAAGGATATCATGAGCAATAACAATAATCGGGTTCAATCCTATAAAAATCGATTTGTGCGTTTTTTAAAACATTTGAAAGGTATGTAAGTGAAGTTGTAAAAACAGTTTGGTTGAAACATTTTATCAAACACCTAAAATATTTCAACAATGCACGTAAAAATCATGAATGAATACAATAAGATAAACATAAAATTTTTTTATGAAAGTTCAAAGTCTAGTACTTATGACATCTCACATTCTTCCATTATTGGAAGGTTTCACTAGAATACTTTGATTTGTACACCATCTTGTACAAACTCGCGTCAATTTAGCACTTACTCATTGCCTGAATTGAAACTTTTAGACTCCACAAAGTTTAGTGTGTTGTGTGAAGAATATCACTCAACTAGACATTGAAACTCATATTTCATTTTGTGTGAGTGATTGAGAATAAGAATTTAATAATTTACACGGTGACTTCCATATGTTTCCTCATACACTAGAAAATACTCTCATGTAGCTTGATTTCTTTATATAGCCATTGGAAAGCTTTTGCCGACTATTTGGTTAGCTTTGACTTTTGGTGTTATATATGTGTTGGTATGTTATGAACTGAATTGTACTGATCCAACTCAGTCAAACTGTGATGATTCAGCTTAGTCGAACTATTCTTGTCCAGCTCAATTGAATTGCGCTCGTCCAGCTCATATATTTTGATTTCTTGATTTCGAGGCAAAGTGATAAACGCAAAAGTTATAAACCTTGCATCTTGGCTTTCCATAGCAATAAGAATCACTTGATTTGGAGATTGTATATGTGAGATATACTTGAAACACTATATTGTGCTCATCATAGAACTTCATCTTTATATTGTAATAGTCGGACTAGTACCATGCTTTTTGAATAGCTTAAACCCCAAATTAGTCTTCAAATTGTGACATGATTCATAGATCATCATCTTGGCTTTCCAAATCATTTGGAATGATTTCATGTGGATAATCGAGTTTGGATATCACGATTGTACTGGAACTGCTAATTTTCCTTCCCATACATGGAACTTAATCTTCTACCGGAACTCCTACTAAAAATTGCAGCATCTTTTTAGCATAGAGGCTCTTGAGATTCATCTGGTTCGCTAGAAATACGACTTGTTGATTTTTAAATTGGTTTTCAACCGTTGAAGCCGCCGTGTCATTTGAATCTTTGGTTTGCAAAAACTTTCCTTTTTAACCGATTGCTTTTCCGGATTCATCTAATTGAAGTACCAGTTTTTTAGCATGGAAGAGCTTGGAATTCGTCCAGTACTGCTGAATTACAGGTTGTAGAACTTTAAGTTATATTTGCAGCCATTTTTAGCCGATTGTCATTTGGTTTATCGATTTGTGAGATAAACTCAAAATACTCAGCTGGTCAGAAATTCAACTGCACTGGAAACTATTTTGGAAACATTTTGCACTTTCAATTTGCATCGACCAAATGCACATTTAAATAAATATACTCGAATTACAATAACAAGTTTTGTGTCATCGAAATCAATATTGCTCCATTTTCGAACCCAACAAACTGTTGAACAAATGGGCAGACAAACGTTCAATGTTGCTTGACATGTACACCAATCCATAAAAGCAAATTCCATTTGGAATTTCGCTTGCTCATTCTGGGAGCTCCCGATCATGTTATATCATATCATTTTCTTATTACTTATTGACTTTGATCTAACATTCCTATAAGTTTCACTAAAGTCACGTTCCGTTGGTCGTCCTCTTATCATCGATAAGGCCTCGGCTAGCTTTGAAGATGTCAATATGTCTTTCTTATTTTTGCGTCGACTTTATTTGCTAAGAATCGCGTTCAAAACAACATTGAATTTTAAAATGTCTTTGAAGATATTGTTGATGATAAACTAATCATATGAATTCGATAGACTTTGAAGTAGAAGCTCTACACGTTCTTCTTCCTTTATTATTTGCTCCATGTAGGTGAGCCTGACAAATAGAGTATTCACTGTGTTGATATGATCAGTCATCGATTAAGATTCTGCTATTCGAAGAGTATACAACTTCCTCTTTTTGGAAATCTTGTTGTGGAGTGACTTGAACTAGTAATTTTTTTCAGAGTATCTTAAACAACTTATATCGATTTAATTCAGCGATACTCGACAAAAATCATCTGTTACAACCAAGTGTACATTTGAAATAGCAGCAACATTCATCTCATTCCACTTTTATCGTTCGTAAAATCCCTCGGTCTATCTCCAATAGCATCCAAGCAACGATCTCCCGTTAAAATTGTTTTATCTTCTATTTACACAACATAAAATTAATGCTATTGAGTTTTCTATATCGTAATTTGCGTCATTATGGCAACAGTAATTATTCATCTTAATAAAAAAATAAAAAAAATCTTTTCTGATTAGGAAGATTTGTCAAAGCTGCAACCATATAGCATCTCGGTATGTTAAGAAAATTTTTCATCAAATATGATACCATTTGTTGGTCCCGGGTGGGACACTTCGAGATAGAAATATAACACTAGGGAATAAAAATGGAGAATCCCTATAAAATTGGGTAAAAACGTCAGGCAAAATAAAAATACATCATAATATTTTGAGAATTAAAAGTGTTTAAAAAAAGAAGCAGAATCTTCAATTTTATATTTCTATCTCGAAGTAAAACATCTTATTATTCAATCCTAATGGATTATTTTGTTATGCATACAATTGTTCATACGATTTCCAAGTTATATAATTTGGCACCCTCAAATATTATTCCGTAATTTTATGATATCTCAAACAAGGATACCGGAGGAAACTGCTCCCTGCGGTGGGGACATTAAGGAATTAATGTATATATCAGATCTGTGCTGTCTCCATGTACACGTATACACGTGTATACCATTCAATTATTAGCGTGGTGCGACTCGACTGCTCAATTATACTGTGCTATGTCCATTTTTTGTTATTAAATGCAGGCAAAGTGCAAACTTCTAAAATAAATCAGATAAATATTTTTAAATATTACAGAAACATAACTAAATTGGTGCAAATGGCAATTAAATTTCGTCAGTCAGATGTATATTTTAATGCGAATACAAAATATATACTATATTTTTAATCCATATTGGATGGCTTTATTTGAAAAGAAGAAATGAATTTTACACAGTGGGCAATTTGGCTTATTTTTCTTGTTCTGAATTTATTACGTTTAAATGGATGACAGTAAATGCACATGGTTCTGATTGACTTAGCGTGCAAATATTTTCTATATTACAGAACATTTGTATATCTATATGAATCAAACTCTAAATTTTTTTAAATAAAATATGGAATAAATAATCCAAAAAGTATGATTCGTCCCTTCAAAAAATTTTCTCAACATTACTTGAAAACATAATAAATAAGTATCTCAAAACATAAAGCCATCCGCACGGCTTAAAATCAGGATAAGTAAAAGTTGCGAAAAATGAACATGACTGATAAAATTTCTGAAAATATTCAAGCATAAATAATGACGTCAGAGTGGTCACGGGGTAACAGCTGCAACGGGCGCTCAAAGGTCCTCACCATCGGTCGAGATAAAATCAACAGGATCATCACCTGTACTATTTAAACCTAGTGAACCTAAAGACCCAGCATGCTCTATCTGATAATAACGAAAAACGTATAATAAAACTGCATGCAAACACATAGCATATCGTAAAATAACCTTAAAAACATGCTTTCGTGAGTGATCGTGAAAAATGGTTCATAATTCAGTCGCAACATTACATAATCGTATATCATAACATAATAAGGCAAGACATAGCGTACATAAAAACGTGTGAGTCATATCCATGAAGTGTGAGACATACCATAAACGATTGATCAATCATAAGACACTAACGTACGTGACGATGCGGTTCACCCGACCTTACCTCGGGATCCCTCACACCTCTATGCTACCACTTCACCATGACGTGAACACATGGATCCATAAGCTCGTAATAACATGAAAGAGGTTCATCGGGCCCGATATCCCGAATCCGCTCATCATAAACTTGTCACAAAATATTTCAAACCCTCAAAATATTTTTCTTCTCTTTCATGCCTTAACATTTTATAAAACTTTCATAATGCGCACATTTCGTAAAAACATGTAATTTAAAGGTTTAGCCCGTCAATATATATTAATTCTTTCATTTAAATATTATCATCTTCGTATACATAAAATACTACATATATAGTTAAATATATATTCACGGACTTCTACATTTTCTTCTCCGGTAAAGGACTGGTTCAAGGTGCCTGATCCACTAATTCTAAGCCCAAAAGCCTAGACTAACCTCGAGATGAAACTTAACCCTAAACATTACTTGACACATTAAACTTTAAAAGTAGACTTTAAAAGTTTATAAATACTCAATCCTTCACTTTAGAATCAAACATTAAAATTTGACCAAATAAGAGTTGCATTGATCAAAAATCCTATAAATCAAATAAATTCTAAAAATGCTGGAAAATATCTTAAAATATGCTTAAAACATCAAATAAATTCATTCACGAACTTTGGCAGCCCCTAAGACAAGAAATCTCAATTTTCACAAAAATGACACGACGAGGCTCACTTCGAGCGATAAAACGGTAAAAATCATTAAAAATTCAATTCTTAACCAAATCACTCCCTGTTTTGACCCAAATAACTCTAACTCGATATACTAGTCAATGGAATAAACGAGACTCAAAAACGATTCAATACGTGACCAACACGATGCTCGTAATGACACTGCTCGCATGCATACTGCAATTAGGACACGTGCTAGCCATAAAACTCATAATTAATTCGTTCATCGACCAAATCGCTCCTCGTTTGGACCTGCATGACCCTAACTCAATGAGATATCTCTTGAAATCAACATTGACCACGCAGACCACAAAGAGCGACTTACCCGACCCCAACACTACTGTCGCGCACAGACGACAAGCCAGGACATGTGTTGATCATAAAATTCGTAACTAATTCATTCATTGACCTAATCACTCCCGTTTGAACCCACGTGACCTTAAATCGATGGACTAACTACTGCTACCACCTTTGGACCGAACCCCAGTCCTATGAACCGCCCATGACCGAAGCTTCATAAGAAACAATTCAAATACGGGTTAAAAATCGTGATGCATGTATGAATCGTAAACAATAAACGTAGGTCTAATAAATTCACATACAAATCATGCATAATTATTTAAAAACAGTGTAATATGATTTAAATGTAATAAAAAAGGAGAATAGAACATGCCTTGATTGAAGAATATGGAAGAACTACGCGTTATCGGAGCGAAGGACAAGTGATCGGGACAAAACACCTTGAAATCACCACAAAGAATGATGAAACTCAAGCCTAGGTGAGGGAGTGGCGGCTTGAGGGAGTGTGTGGGTGAAGGTTTTCGAAATTACGGTGGAGAGGAAAATGAATTGTGTAAAAAAGACCTCTCCCATGGATTTATTAGGAAATAAAAGAGCTTTTTACTTTATTAACCTCCACTAATTAAAAATATTAGTTAAAACTCTAAACTTAAACTTCAAAATTCCAAATTTTCGTAACATAAGATCCCTCAATTTTTAAAATATAATAAATTTCATTAAAACAGTTCGTATAGGTGAAAAACGGGTTCCCCTCCACAAATATACATAAAAATCTCAGTTTTCGAAAATTGCTGCTTAATATAATAATTTTAGCTCTTCAAAATATGAAGGCTTAAAAATATTTCAAATAATTTTCATCTCGTTCGTGCTAAAAACATGTCATGCACATCATAAAACATTAAAACTGTCATTTAATCATATCAAATTATACATAATATTCTAAAACCATTTTTCCCCTAATCATATACTCAGTTTTTTCACGTAATCAGGATTTCTGGACGTTACATATATATTAGGATCATGTCGAAATGAATTTTTTATATAAAAAAATTATTGATCTAGGAAATTTTTACCGAAAGTAGGGATCTACCCATGGATCCGTAGGAGATTCCCATGAGTTAAAAAATTTCAAATCTATATGTTCCTTTAACAATAAAGTATTTAGCTAAATTTATTTGAAATCCAATTTGAATTATAAACGTACTCCCCCCTCCCCTCATTGAGACAGATTAAAATAATTACATAAAATAATTTGTGTATCATCATCTCTCGCTCCGCCACACACACTTGTGTGTACAATGTAGAACCATAAGAACACTTTCAAATAGTTAATAAAAATGTTTCCATCATTGTTAATGTTGTAGGACCAAAATTTCTTTTCAGTATTACTATTAATAGGACAAAAAATGAAATAAAATGCAAGTTATATGAATAAGAATTAAATTTATTTTTAACAGAACCAAAAATAGAAAAATATAAATTATGGGCCTAAAACGGTAATTTTCCCTTATTAGCTAACGATTGTTTGCACATCCTGAGGATGAGATATGGGGTTGTGCAGGATGTGGATATACATATACATATACATTAGTGTGTATATGTATTATGTCATCTTTTTCTTGGGCTTTCGATCATTAAAGTTCATAGGCCCGTGTGTTTTGTCCCATTGCATGCAAAGTATTTGATTATATTTAATGCAAACTAATTACAATATTATTTTCATTACTGATAAGTGCCCCTTATTAAAATATTTCCCCTCGGATGACCATGAAACTGGGCACGATCGATTTTTTTCCATTATTTTCATCTCCATCTCTTTTGGATCAGTTTGGCCTCCCCATATTTAATATTTCTATCATATATTATTATTATTTAGGTTTCAAGACTCTAATATGTATTATTATTATTATTATTATTATTATTATTATTATTATTATTATTATTATTATTATTATTAAATCTGAATTTTGATAAACACAAACTTGTTCTTATGATTCTAACGATTTAATTGAGCACGCAGATCTAAGTTGAAGCAGGTCAGATGACGAAGAAGCTCAGAGGTCTAAGCTGGAACAGTAAGGGACACTCAAACTAATCCAGCTTACGACATCCAAGCTGACCCAACTCGAAGCAAGAGCAGCTAAGAAAATCAGATCAGCTTAGATAATAACATAACAGAATCAGCTCAGGGCAGAACATAACAGAATCAACGCAGATCAGATTAGAAGCGGAGAGAGGTTCAGATCAGCTTAGAGCAATTCAGATGAGAACATTACACAACCAGCTCAGAGTAAGCACATTAGACCAGATGAGATCAGAACAGAGAAGCAGTTCAGATCAGCTCGAAGCATAACAAAACAGAATAAGCACAGATGAGATGAGAAGCACAGAGAGAATTAGATCATCTTAGACCTTACAAGAGCAGCTCAGAGCTTAGAACAGATCAGATCGGGAGATCAACTCAGATAAACAGCTCAGACAGAATCATCTTAGAGTATATCAGAACAGAGCAGCACTGAGTCGATCAGCTTAGAGTAGATAAGAATAAGAACAACTTAGAGAAAAAGCGCAGAAACAGCTCAAGAGAAGAAAAACTCATATTAGAACAGTTTAGAGCAGATTAGCTTAGAGAAAAACACAACAGATCAGAACGAAGCTTCGACCACACCTGAAGTGTCAGGCCCGGTGCTCAAATAAGAGGTTAATTACTCAACTAACACAAAATGCGGAAGCTTAAAATGTGGGTTAAAAATTTTCGTTTGCGGCCTGAACTGAAAATACGATTTAAAATACAATCATACTCCAAATATAGATTTTAACTCAAAAATCCACACAACATCATCAGTATCAGAAATGAATAAAAGTATCTCGACGAATACAAATCTCAGGTGCAGAACATCGGGCATCCCCTGGTAAACTAGTTCAATACATATACATAATTGGGACTCAAAACGGGGGTCTACCAGCTAACGCACCACTTGGTACAGCTGGATTACCTGATGAACCTGCAAGGGCCAACACAAGACCAAAACAGCCCCAAAAAGGGAAAGAAAAAAACGAGGTCAAACCTCAATACGAAGAGCAATCAAATAACAGCTACCATATAAGGCATGCAATATCTCAAGTCGTGCAATGCATGAAAGGTTACCAAAATTATCGGTAATCAAGGCACAACGACTCAGCTCGACAATCAAAATCTTAATAAATAATTGGAATCCAGATCACAGCGACTCAGTTGGCAATCACGACGCAATGAAAGCATTGGATTCTCAGGCACGACGGCTAAGCCGACCAAACACGAGTCAGTGATTAATCGGGTCTCAAAGAAACATGCTCAATATATTATACATGAATGCAAGATAGAATCAGCTCACAGATAATGCATAATATTCATAAGCAACCAAATAATCATCAAGAACAGCACGGCTAAACAAACTCAGCTTACGCCCAGCACGCATACACAACAATGAATTCACGTTGGAAATACTCATGTTTATGTCAAAGCTGTTACATTAAGCTCAATCCGTACCTTTCGTAGATCTTGGTACAATACCTCAGCTCAACTAACAGCGGATCACACTTCTAGCTCTGCTCAGATATCTGTCGAGAAATAAAAGTAAAAACCACAAGAAATGACCTAATCTGCCAAGATACTCAAGAAAACCAGCTCTACTCAAGCTTACCCAGCTCGCAGCCTAAAACCTAGCAGCCGAGACCAGCTACGTCTAGCCACCAGAGCACTACTCATTTATGTCAAAGCTGTTACATTAAGCTCAATCCGTACCTTTCGTAGATCTTGGTACAATACCTCAGCTCAACTAACAGCGGATCACACTTCTAGCTCTGCTCAGATATCTGTCGAGAAATAAAAGTAAAAACCACAAGAAATGACCTAATCTGCCAAGATACTCAAGAAAACCAGCTCTACTCAAGCTTACCCAGCTCGCAGCCTAAAACCTAGCAGCCGAGACCAGCTACGTCTAGCCACCAGAGCACTACTCATCTCAAATATAAACGTTAGGAATAGAAACTAGCACTAGCATAACACGGTTACCTGAACTAGAGTTTAACTCTGCCGAAAAAATCTCAGAACCAACTCACGCAGTTCCTCAGCTATTATCTCTATCTGGCCTCATTCCGACTCCAAACTGGTACAAGAACGTTGGCCTCGAAGAGGGGTTTCCAACCGAGGTACCCTCACTCAAATTTGACCAGCCAATCTCCGGCAATCGAAAGACAAATGTGTCGAGTGAACAGTAGTCATGAGGGTTTGAAGATATAAGTCGGGATACTCGGGAGAAGATAAGATATGTATGTCGTAAAATAACTAAGTGTTGGTCAACACTTATATATACATACTCCCAGTCAAAGCTACAGTGAAGTAAAACCAGCTCAGACTTCACTACTGTGCCAGCTCAGGCACACAAACCTGTTAGAGTAGATGCCCAACTAGCCAACTTGTGGCGTGTGGGTTTATAGACTCTTGTATATGACAGTCTTTATATATGATATTCGTATTTGTTTATGGCATTCTTTATCTTCATTATGTTTATATAATGTTAACAATTGTGTTGGATAAACACCTAGAATGCACCAAAGTGTATGTTAGATGTGATAGTGGGTATGACGGCTATCATGAAACACATCTAATAGTCACTGTGTATTCTGAATTAGTTCCTAGTCGATTGGGCCGTAAAAATGAGGATAAGACCGCCCGAGCTTGAGACTAGTATCTGCGATGCGAAGTACCATGTTTCATTGGTAGGGAACATTGTGATGTTCTGAGCATGCAGATAGATAGTGACCTGGTGATCTATCGAACTACCCTCGTTCGGACTTTTCAAGTGGTTACCATTTGTCGAGTGGATAAGTCCGAGGTCTTGGTTGTACTGATTAGTCCTCACGACTCGAAACGTCATTGAGACTCTACATGATAGGCGTCTCACTTTGACCCGTTTGCCGACTCACTTGGGGTCATTAGGCGGCGGGGTTGGGTGAGACCCTGATGTATGTAGGAGTCGATGCTTCGTTGTCGAGGATTCACCGCTCGCTTACATGCGTGGATATCCTATGCTATCTGAGGGGATAATAGTGTATAAATCTCTGGCCAGAGTACTAGAAGTGTTTTAGGTAAATGAGTTTACCTAGTTACACTCGTGATGTCACTATTCGATCTCCAAGATGTATAATAGCTATCGGATCTTTAGCGACTCTCGATTTACCAATGGTCGTTGATCTGATCGGGATATATGGATTGAAAGGATCGTACTGTACGCTAACCACGACCAACTGGTTCTTACAGGCACTATCAGTGATACCTAGGGGATCATGACACGATGTTGCTAGGCGCTTTACCATGATCCGTTGGGCAAGTCCGAAATTATGATTTCGGAGCCACAATGGTTGTGGGCCCACGGCTAGCTGTATCCCTGAACCATTGAGGGTCACATAAGTACTGGATTCAAGATTCCCGCACGAAAACTGAGCTCAATATGTTGAGCATAGGAGGAGAAATTTTAGGGAGTGCGACTTCCTAAAAGTCAACAGGGGGTCAAACCGGGATTTGACGCTGTTAGGGGCAAAACGGTCATTTTGCTATCTAGGGTTCGATCTCCGACAGATTGTTGCGAAGGCTGAATTTTACTTCTAGATTTAGTTCGGGCCTGTCCCGGGCAGCCGATGAAGTTTTCGGACCGATATTCGATATCGGGCCGATTTTGGTCGATTTTGAAATTTTTGAGATCTTGGGCCTAAAATTGTTTTAAGCCCAATATGATGCAATTAAAATTACAAAATATGATTTTAGTTATAAAATATGATTTTATAATTAAATATGATTTTGTTGATTAAAATTTGATTTTATCGACAAAATGCGATTTTATTATAAAATGCGATTTTATGATTAAAATATGATTTTGCGATAAATAATTTGATTATTTAATTTATGCATATTAATTAAATTGATTGCATGATTGGGATGATCGAGAGCCATGCCCCAATGTGTTAGGTGTATATTTTAGGTTTTTATCATTTCGGTTGTAATATTGTTGATTATCATTTTATAAAAGTGGGTCTGTTTGTGGCCCGTTCCCTCCCCTTAAAATGTATCCCTTATGTGTCATGGAAATTTATTGTAAATTACTAGACTTAGTGGGAGGACTTTTGAAGATGGTGGGCCCGATGACGATCAAAGATATTGAAGACCGAAGATCTGTAAAACCGGAAACAAATATAATAGGATTGCATTGCATATTGTATTTCACCTAGGATTGGACCCAGGTCCGTGATTGGCAACCACGGACCGCATAGCTCTCGCGATCGATCATCCCAATGTTTATATATGTAATATATAGTTAGTTGAATCCGCATGTTTTAAATATGATTAAAAATATGTTGCATGAGACCAAACTTTTCGAAAATAAAATCCCTCGTTTTAAATACGATTTAAAACTAATATCAAGATAAAAGTTTATTCGATAAACCAAAGGGGATTTAAATTGTTTAAATTTCCCTACCTTCCATCAACAATGGGTGTACGTATTTTTTCCTAACAATTTCCCCCTTTTTGGTGATGAAAAAACTTCGGCAGCCGAGACAAAAGATATGCAAAAATAAATTGCACACTATCTGCTGGAAAACAAATTTTATTAACCAACAAAAATTGTACATAGGATGTGTACAAAGAATATCAGCAGAAAAAGATAATCTAATCTTTTCTTCTTCTCTTCAACGACTTTGCCTCTTTTCTTCTTCTATCTCTGTCTCTCTCCGCTGCTTCTTGACTCATAGCTCTGTTGGCATCAACATCTAGAACTGTCTGAACAATGCGTCGCTGAGCCATTTGAACTCTTTGCTCAAAAGATGGAGTCACAGCACTGCCTTCAATTTGAGTACTCGCAGGCTGTTGAAGTCCTCGGCTGCCACTTTCCCCCTTTTTGTCAGCACTGCCCCTATGAATATAATCAACAAGCTCACTTAGCTGGGCATGAATGACATTATGATTTTCCTGTGCTGAACTTTGGAATTCAAGAAGCTGGTGGGAAAGGGCTTCCTTGGTAGCCTCAGCATCCTTTTGAATAGCATTTATGCGAGAGGCCATGATGTCCATTTTGGCATTAACGGCTTCCACTTCGTGTCGAACATCCGCTAGTCCTTGAAAAATAGAAGCATTCTGAGCTAGGACAGTTTTGCAAAATTCGTTGAAGCGAATAGATTGGACATCATCAAGCGTGCGAACTTCTTGTCGTGCTCCCTGAGATAAATTTTTGAATATATCTGCTTGATCCCTCAGAGAGTCACACACGCTCTGTTCAATTTTATGGAGCTTTGAAGAAAGGCCACTTTGATAGTCAAAAATTTGCTCAAAAAGATTGGCTTGAATATCAGCAAAAGCAGCAGAGAGATCTTGAGAAATCGGAGGTCGAGAAGACGCAGTCGCATCAATATCTGTCTGATCAAAGCGCAAAGAAGAAGAACTCTCAGGAGAGATAGGAGAAGACGGACGCTGATCCAAAGAGAGCTGTACACTCGGAACAACTGACTGAGCAATCTGTACACTACGAAAAGCCGCTCTATCCAAAGCTATAGATGAAAGAAACTCTGAAATATCGGCTGTAGATAAACTGCTAAACAAACTGTACTGAATGTGAAATGAGCTAAAACTGAGACAACGAAGAGAAAATACTGTCGGCTGGCGAGAGGCAAAACAAGAATCAGGGGCAACTTCCACAGTTGCTAAGTCTTCATCAGTGTCACTCGCAGTGACCACTGGACGTTCAGCCTCCCATTGCTTAACGAGATCATCGTAAGGAAGATCAAACCAGTGCTTCTCTTCAGTAACTGCTGGTTGAGCTATATCAGCAGGTGCATCAGCTGCTCGAGTTTCATCGAGCACCTGCTGAATTATCAAATCCACAGCATCAGCAGATGAGCATCTAGGCTCCTCAACATTTAAAGGCTCCGCTACCTGCTGAATGGGTAGAGCTTCTTCTGCGACCGCTATCAACTCCATAGAAGAAACATATTTCTTCTTGAAAGACCTCTTCTTTTTGGGCACTGCTGCTCCAACATCAGCAGCAGGTCTCTTCTTCGAGACAACCTTTTTCTTGGCTGCCCCAGTAACCTCTTCAGTACCTTCTCGATCATTGATGGAAACAAAGCGATGCACAGTCTTATTAGAGAGGACCTTGGAGGCTGGGAACTCTGAGGACTCACCCAACTCCAGAGAAGGAAAAGTCGCCAGCAACAAACTGATCTGAATGGCAAACCCTTTGGCTTGCTTGGACCCCGAGGTCACCATCTTCTTCAAAATATTGAACAAGAACTTAGCCCAGTTCATCTTAATCCTGCAAACAACCGCCGTCATCAACGAAAACTTTTCAACTGTAATGGCGTTGAAGGACCGGCCTTCACAGAAATGGCTTTAGCCATAATATCATAAAGAAGACGAAAGGACATCTTCATTTGGTTCTTCCTTCCTGACAGACTGATAGGCTCACCAGACAAAGAAACTAAACTCCTCGCATCAAAAATCGCATCCTTGGGCATCGCAGAAAGATCCCCCAATCCATCAACAGGCAACTCAAAAGTCTCTGCAAACAGCTTCTCAGAAATCTCGACGAAAACCCCATCGACCGAGCTAACCACCAATCCATCTCTCACACGCCCATTGGCAAAGAACTCCTCAAGAGCTTCCTCATATACTACCGCAGAACAGCCCAAGAATCCTTGTAATCCTGAAGCAACCAGGGCCTGAAACATCGAAACCATTCCTGGTTCATCCATTGCCAAGACGGAGTCGAAGTCCACATGAATAGCGTTGTTGTAGAAGGACGCGGCCATTGCTAAAGTAGATGATTGAGAATAACACCTGTAAAATCTTTGCAAGGAAAAAATATGCGCACAAGAGAAATACGATTGAAAGCAAATAAGCAAGGTAAAAGAAGATAAACAGTCATGCGGTAAATAAGTAAAGAATGCAAAGAGTTTTTGGAGAGAGAAAATGTTGATGTGACTGTTTGCATGGTAAGACACGTGTCAACCATCCGTTAGCGCGTACAATTTTGAAAAAGATTTGAAAATTTTCAAAAAGTTTTGATCGTACGGTGAAAAGCATTTTCCAAAATTTTAATCAAATAAAGCACAAAAATAGATAACTTCACGCCAAAGGTAAATAGTCACATCTGCTGATACAGTAAGTGTAAAAACACTACTGCTGATTCGATATTGCGCTGAGGGTGGCAAGTGCTGATAGCTTATAAGCACCAGCAGTATACACGCAACTGCTGATTATGTCCAGCAGCAACATGTTCTGCTGACGTCACACTTATTAAATCAGCACCTGGTTCCCCCTACGACTAATATACTCCAAACGCAGGAAATGCTTATTTCAGCAGGTAGGCTAGTCGTTCCCCCTGAACACAAACCTGCTGCTGATTTAAGCAATGGCTTATCAACCTGCAAAAGCGTTAGTACACAACAATTAAGGCAACTCAAGAAGACCTAAAGAGTTTCTAAAATAAGAAAACTTAAGCGTCCGGCAGAGGCTTTGTAGAAAATATCAGCTACTTGCTGCTCAGTTGACACATACTCCAGCCGAACGTCCTTCTTTAGCACGTGGTCTCTTATGAAATGATGCCTTATATCGATGTTCTTGGTTCGTGAATGTAGCATAGGGTTCTGAGTGATTGCAATTGCACTTGTGTTGTCACAGAGAATAGGAGCTTCAGAAGCATCAATGCCATAATCCTTCAATTGGTGTTGAATCCACATGATTTGTGCGCAACAACTGCCAACAGCAAGATACTCCGCTTCAGCAGTTGATGTGGCAATTGACGTTTGCTTCTTACTGAACCAAGAGATCAGTCGATCCCCTAAGAATTGACATGTTCCACTCGTGCTCTTGCGATCAATCCTGCAACCTGTGTAATCTGCATCACTATACCCAATTAGTTCAAAGCCTGAGTCTTTGGGATACCAAAGATCCACGTTGGAAGTACCCTTTAAATACTTGAGGATTCTCTTAACAGCAATATAATGTGATTGCTTTGGCTCTACTTGGAATCTAGCACACATACAGACAGCAAACATGATGTCTGGTCTGCTAGCAGTTAAGTAAAGCAAAGTGCCTATAATACCACGATACAAAGATACCTCAATGGCAGTTCCAGCTTCATCTTTGTCCATCTTGATCGTGGAGCTCATGGGAGTAGCTGCTGCTGAACTATTTTCCATTCCGAATTTCTTCAGCAGTTCTTTAGTATATTTGGCCTGGTTGATGAATATTCCATTCTCCAACTGGCGCACTTGTAAGCCTAAGAAGAATGTCAGCTCCCCCATCATGCTCATTTCGAATTTATCCTGCATCAACTTAGAAAATTTCTTGCACAGTTTGGGGTTAGTTGACCCAAAGATAATATCATCAACATAAATTTGAACAAGTAATACATGGTCATCCTTAACAAATTTAAACAGAGTCTTATCAACTGTGCCTATTGTAAATTGATGTTCCAGCAGGAAAATCGTGAGTGTATCATACCAAGCTCTGGGTGCTTGTTTCAACCCATATAGAGCTTTGTCCAGTTTGTAAACAAACTCTGGATTTGCATGATCAACGAAGCCAGGAGGTTGTGCAACATACACTTCCTCTGTCAAGATGCCATTAAGAAAAGCACTATTGACATCCATCTGAAAGACTTTGAAGTCTTTATATGCAGAATATGCAAGAAACATGCGTATGGCTTCTAGTCTAGCTACTGGTGCAAAAGTTTCATCGAAGTCTATTCCTTCCATTTGTCTAAATCCTTGCGCTACCAGTCTAGCTTTGTTTCTAGTTACTACGCCATCTTCATTCAGTTTATTTCTAAAGACCCAACGAGTACCTATGACTGAATGATTTTTAGGTCTAGGTACAAGTTGCCATACTTTATTGCGCTTAAACTGATTTAATTCTTCCTGCATAGCTTCTATCCAGCTGGGGTCAGCTAAGGCTTCATCTATTATCTTAGGTTCTATATGCGAGATGAATGCAGCATCAAAATGATCATACTGAGATAGCTGGCCTCTAGTGCGAACAGGTGATTCAAAATTACCTATGACTTGCTCAGGTGGATGATTTCTATTCCACCGGAGATCAAGTCCAATGGGATTTGATTGTTGTTGTTCCCCCTGAGTTGCTGGATGAGTTGCAATTGCTGGATCAGCAGACACCAATTGATTTGAATCGCTAGCTTGTGCGTCTGCTTCCTGCTGGTTAGAAGTGCTCGCTGCTGATGCATCAGCAGGTAGACTTGATGCGCTAGGCGCTGATTGACCAGCAGGAGATACTACTTGACAATTTCCCACGACTGGTTGTTCAGCAGGTGAACTTGATACGATTTGGGAATTGCTTCCTGCTGATTGGCCAGTCGATGGTTGAGCGTCGTCTGCTGGTATATTAGCTTGATTCTTCGACGCTTCTTCTCCAGCAGCTGGTGCACTTGTAATTCGATCCTGCTGATCCATGTTAGTTAAATCAATAACAACTGGATTACCTGCTGGATCTTGTTGAACGTAGTTGTGCGTTGTGACCACTGCTGGTTGTTCCCCCTCAGCTGATGTTCTTGGTGCCACATCATCGTCTGAGTCGTCAAGACTTGTTGATTCCAAGTGTGAGCACAAATCGTGAAGGCTTGCAGCTGAGTTGGACTTGAAGCTTGTTTCATCAAATACTACGTGAGCAGTTTCTTCAACATTCAAGCTTCTGCTGTTGAACACTCTGTATGCTCTGCTCACTGCTGAATATCCTAAAAAGATACCTGCATCAGATTTTGGTTCAAAAGCTGTTAGATGCTTCTTGCCATTGTTGTGAATGAAACATTTGCATCCAAACACCCTGAAATAAGAAATATCAGGCTTCTTGCTATTCCAGATCTCATAGGGCGTTTTATCATGCATCCTATTTATCATTGATCTGTTCTGAGTATAGCATGCTGTATTAACTGTTTCTGCCCAAAATTTTTGCGAAATGCCTGAATAAGCAATCATGGATCTAGCAGCTTCTTTTAAAGTACGATTTCTCCTCTCAGCTAGGACATTTTGCTGAGGAGTTCTAGCTGCTGAAAGCTCATGCTTTACTCCAATGTCATCCAGATAAGAAGATAATTTTTGATTTAAAAACTCTGTTCCTCGATCACTCCTTATCCGATTGACTGTACAAGATTTGTCATTTTGTAAACGTTTTAAAAGCCTAATCAACTGGTCAGCGGTATCTGATTTTGCTTTTAAAAACACCACCCAAGTATATTTGGAAAAATCATCAATGACAACTAGGGTGTAGACTTCTCTTGTTCTAACCAGTTGATAATGTAAGTGTTTCCAGAACGCTTACCCACCAACACGGTTAGACCAGTTGAGTCCTGAACTGTGCACGTGTGTTGTTGAAAATTAACAAGAAAACCTTTGTCACAAAGTTGACTGATACTAATCAAATTGTAACGCAAGTTATCAACAACAAGTACATCAGAAATTGAAATGTTACCGTGGATAAGCTTACCCTTACCCACAGTATTACCATATGCGTTATCTCCGAAGACAATTTTGCTCCTTTGTGAGGAATCACATCTTTCAGCAGCTTCGGATTTCCAGTCATATGTCTTGCGCAGCCGCTGTCCAGGTACCATATTTTTGATGTCTCTGCTGGTTCGTACCTGCTGACCTGCACGCAAGAAACTCACTTTTGGTACCCAATTTTACTTGGGTCCTGATTGGATTACCCCTTTCGGGACCCAGATTTGAACAATCCTTACGGTTTTTCCACTTCTAGGATCCACGAAAGTGTGTGCAAAATCTCGTGCTGTTCTTTTGAGTTTTGGTTTCATATAATGATCATATTGATCTCTCCTCTGCTGAAACTTTTTCCAACCCGATTTAACCTTCTTCGAGTTATGCCACGACTGGTTAGGAACAAAAGATTTTTGACTAGATTTCGCTTTGTCTTTATCCAATCTGTTCTTTAGCCAGTTAGGCTTGAACCTCTCAGGTTTTGAAAAGCCGATACCAGCTTTTCCATTTTCGTTCAGCTTTGGGGAGTTCTGATTATCATACTTCACCGACTCAAGACAGTTATATATCATATCAGCTTTGACAAAGCTCATTTTATTGAACTTGTCATAGGCTGATCGTGATTGAGTACTTGACTCTCCTTCACAGAACTCACTATTGTTGAATCCAATACCAGTCTTATCACTGGCTTGCTTTTGGCTTTCATATAGCTTTTGGAGAGTACGATTAGCCTTGTTCCAGGAGCTCATTTCTATAGTCGATTTAGCGACTTCAGCCTTGAGCTCGCTGATCTCATTTCTCAACATCTCATTCTCAGCTTGTAGCTTACTCAACTCAGTTTTTAGAATGTCAGCATCATCTAGTTCATCCGAACTTGATTCAGCTGAACTACTCTTTAAACTCATGTTTTCAGCCTTAGCTTCCTCGAATGAATGAGAAAGCTTCCGGTACTCTTTTACCATGTCATTAAGTGCTATGACAAGGTCATCTCGTGTAAATTCAACATTCGAAAAATCAAATACCTCATCTTCGTCTGTTTGGTCAGCCATGAAGCAGTGAACCTCCTCTTGTTCACTATCGCTTGAAGATGAGCTGCTGCTGGATGCATCCGAGTCGCTATCAGCCCAGCTTTTGGTGCTTTCTTCAGCCACCAACACTTTGCGATCATGCTTGCAACTGAATCTTTTGTTGCTGTTGGTCTTCATCTTTCTGTCGCTTGATCTTTCTTTGAACTTGTCCTTGGACTTCTCAACATTTCTTTCATTATCTTTGTCATCGCGTTTGTATCGCTCTTCTTTCCTGTAGCGATCATCAGTTCTTATTTCGTCTCGCTTTTATCTATCGTCTCTCTTGGGTCTGTTGCAATCAGCAGCAAAATGACCTGGACGATCACAATTATAGCATTTCAAATCAGAAGAGACTTTATCAGATTTGTTATAATTATTGAAAGAAGTAGAAGGGTTGAAAGATCTTCTCAGGTATTCCCCAACCTTCTTAACGAAGAGGACATGACGTCATCAGAGAGTTGATCTGCTGATTTGCTCGTGCTTGGAGAGCATGGTT
>KV003936.1:157058-225834 GCA_001598015.1 Dorcoceras hygrometricum | reverse complement strand
TTTGTTCCCGAATTAATAAAGAACATTATTTCTATTTCTATGCTTGATAGTGATGGATATTCTTGTATGTTTGCTAATTCGATTTGCAATATTTACAAGAATGAATGTTTGATTGGAATTGGGGAACGCGAAAATGATTTATACACCTTAAAATTAAAAGACGTTCCAACTCGCGATGTCGAAGCACATACAACAACGATTAAAAGGAAACACGATAACTTGAACCCATCACAACTTTGGCACGCTAGGCTAGGCCATATTTCTCTAAGTAGGATGAACAAGTTAGTTAGGAGTGACATGTTTGATCTGTCAGACATTAACTCCCTACCGACTTGTGAGTCTTGTCTCAAGGGAAAGATGACTAAGCAACCCTTCAAGGGCAAGGGTGAGCGTGCTCAAGGCCTATTGGATTTGATCCATACTGATGTGTGCGGACCATTTAGTATTGATATTAAATACGGTCACACATACTTCATCACTTTTACCGACGATTACTCTAGGTATGGATACTTGTACTTGATGAAGCACAAGTCTGAATCCTTTGAAAGGTTCAAAGAATTCAAGGCTGAAGTAGAAAATCAATTAGGCAAAAGCATTGAAGCACTTCGATCCGATCGAGGTGGTGAATACTTAAGTACTGAATTTCAAGACTATCTGAAAGAGAATGGGATTCTCGCACAGTGGATCCCTCCGGCCACACCACAGCTCAATGGTGTAGTGGAGCGTCGTAATCGGATCTTGTTGGACATGGTTCGATCTATGATGACCTTCACTGAACTTATTACCTCGTTTTGGGGCTATGCGCTTGAAACGGCGGTAATGTTGTTGAACAATGTCCACACTAAGGCAGTGGATAAGACTCCATATGAGATATGGATGGGCAAACCACCCAAGTACTCATTTATGAGGATTTGGGGATGTTCTGCTTACGTGAAGCAGACAGTGGGAGATAAGCTGGATACGAGATCCATCTTATGCTACTTCATTGGGTATCAAAGAATTCAATTGGATACTACTTCTACTATACAAGTGAAACAAAAGTGTTTGTTTCTAGGAATTCCACCTTTATGGAAAGGGAATTTCTACTTGATAGAAAGGGTAAAATAGTAGAACTCGAAGAGGTTCGAGAACCAACTGAAGTACCAGGTGATCTCCTGCACCTCCAGTGCCAGTACCAGAAATGGTCGCACCTAGGAGATCCGAAATGGTTCCTAGGACTCCTGAGAGATATGGTTTTCTCCTTGAAGATGATCAAGTTGTTGGATCTGATCCAAGAACTTTCACGGAGGCGATTTCCGATGCTGATTCAAATTTGTGGCTTGAAGCAATGCAGTCTAAGTTTGACTCAATGCTTGCTAACCAAATTTGGACTCTTGTTAATCCTCCTGAAGGAATTGTTCCTATTGTGTGTAAATGGGTATACAAGAAGAAACTTGGGCCTGATGGTAAGGTAATGACCTACAAGGCACGACTGGTCGCGAAAGGTTACACTCAAAGGCAATGTGTTGACTATGATGAAACCTTCTCGCCAGTCGCGATGTTCAAGTCAATTAGAATCTTATTAGTCATAGCCGCATGGTACGACTATGAGATATGACAAATGGATGTGAAAACTGCGTTCCTTAATGGAAACATTAAGGAAGAGATCTATATGACGCAGCCTGAGGGTTTCACATCTGTTGGAAGCGAGCATAAGGTATGCAAGCTTCAGAGATCGATCTACGGTCTCAAACAAGCATCGAGGAGTTGGAACCTGAGATTCGATGAAACAATTAAGGAATTTGGTTTCATCAAGAATCTCGAGAAGCCATGTGTATATAAGAAGGTAGTTAGAAGCGCTGGACATTCCTCGTACTTTATGTTGATGACATTCTACTCATTGGGAATGATGTAGGAATGCTGCAATCAACTAAAGTCTGGTTGTCTAGTAGATTTTCGATGAAGGACATGGGGTGAAGCATCCTATATTCTTGGAATACAGATCTATCGGGATAGATCTAAACGGATGCTCGGACTCACCCAAGCCACCTACATCGATACCATACTTAAGAGGTTCTCTATGGAAGAGTCCAAGAGAGGACACCTACCTATGTGACACGGAGTCACTCTATCTAAGTCTATGTGTCCAAAGACTGATGAGGAGATAGAGAGTATGACACATGTGCCATATGCCTCGGTATCTAAGTCTATGTGTCCAAAGACTGATGAGGAGATAGAGAGTATGACACATGTGCCATATGCCTCGGCAATAGGTAGTATTATGTATGGCATGATTTCCACTAGACCGGATGTCGCATATGCTCTAAGTGTCACGAGCCGCTACCAGGCCAACCCCGGCCAATTGCATTGGAAGGCTGTGAAGGATATTCTTAAGTACTTGCGAAGAACTAAGAATATGTTCATGGTCTATGGGGGTGGGGTGAACTGAAACTGGAAGGCTATACTGATTCTAGCTTCCAGTGTGACGTGGATGATTCGAAGTCTACCTCTGGATTTGTATTCATGCTCAATGGTGGTGCTGTCTCTTGGAAGAGTTCCAAGCAAGACACCATCGCGGATTCAACCACTGAGGCTGAGTACATCGCAGCATCAGCTGCTGCTAAGGAGGCGGTTTGGATAAGGAATTTCGTCCAAGAGTTGGGCGTCATTCCTGATGGAGTTGGTCCAGTCCCGGTGTATTGCGACAACACGGGTGCCGTTGCGCAAGCAAAGGAGCCTAGGTCTCACCAAAGATCCAAACATATACTGAGGAAATACCACATAATCCGGGATATTATGGCTAGAGGTGACATAGCAGTTGAGAGAGTCGCCTCTGCGGACAACATTGCTGATCCACTTACGAAGCCCTTGCCAGGACCATTGTTTGAAAAACATCGCGAAACAATGGGACTGCGTCTGATGAGTAGTTGGCTTTAGAGCAAGTGGGAGATTGTTAGAGTAGATGCCCAACTAGCCAACTTGTGGCGTGTGGGTTTATAGACTCTTGTATATGACAGTCTTTATATATGATATTCGCATTTGTTTATGGCATTCTTTATCTTCATTATGTTTATATAATGTTAACAATTGTGTTGGATAAAGACATAGAATGCACCAAAGTGTATGTTAGATGTGATAGTGGGTATGACGGCTATCATGAAACACATCTAATAGTCACTGTGTATTCTGAATTAGTTCCTAGTCGATTGGGCCGTCAAAATGAGGATAAGGCCGTCCGAGCTTGAGACTAGTATCTGCGATGCGAAGTACCATGTTTCATTGGTAGGGAACATTGTGATGTTCTGAGCATGCAGATAGATAGTGACCTGGTGATCTATCGAACTACCCTCGTTCGGACTTTCCAAATGATTACCATTTGTCGAGTGGATAAGTCCGAGGTCTTGGTTGTACTGATTAGTCCTCACGACTCGAAACGTCATTGAGACTCTACATGATAGGCGTCTCACTTTGACCCGTTTGCCGACTCACTTGGGGTCATTAGACGGCGGGATTGGGTGAGACCCCGATGCATGTAGGAGTCGATGCTTCGTTGTCGAGGATTCACCGCTCGCTTACATGCGTGGATATCCTATGCTATCTGAGGGGATAATAGTGTATAAATCTCTGGCCAGAGTACTAGAAGTGTTTTAGGTAAATGGGTTTACCTAGTTACACTCGCGATGTCACGATTCGATCTCCAAGATGTATGCATAGCTATCGGATCTTTAGCGACTCTCGATTTACCAATGGTCGTTGATCTGATCGGGATATATGGATTGAAAGGATCGTACTGTATGCTAACCACGACCAACTGGTTCTTGCAGGCACTATCAGTGATACCTAGGGGATCATGACGCGATGTTTCTAGGCGCTTTACCATGATCCGTTGGGCAAGTCCGAAATTGTGATTTCGGAGCCACAATGGTTGTGGGTCCACGGCTAGCTGTATCCCTGAACCATTGAGGGTCACACAAGTACTGGATTCAAGATTCCCACACGAAAACTGAGCTCAATATGTTGAGCATAGGAGGAGAAATTTTAGGGAGTGCGACTTCCTAAAAGCCAACATGGGTCAAATTGCAATTTCCAAGAGTTGGAGGACTAAATTGCAATTTTGGGTTAAATGATCTGAAAAACTGTTGTTCACATCATAATATTCAGTTTTGGAAACTTAGTCGATCGGTCCGATCTGATCGACGATCGGAGTTACGATGAAGCCGCGATGATGGATATCGTCATTTGGACCCGGGCCCGTTGGGCCGGTCCAAGTCCACCACTAGTCTACTTATACTAGACTAGGGCTTCATTAAACACAACAACAAAATACACACCCTAAACCCTAGAGCTCTCTCTCGGCCGCCCCCTCTCCTCCAAAGCCCCACGCCGCCCGCCGCCGCCGCACATTGATCGGACTTGTTCCGATCACCGTTTCGAGGAGTTTTCGTCCGTGCCGATCTCGTCAGGCCTTCTAGTGCAGGCTGACGAAGGAACCTTGCTTCCGGTCGTGGACTTGATTGGACGAATCTACCGCCGCCTACCGTTAAGAGCCAATCTCCCTGTGATTCTGGTTGGAGCCAGGCACCTGTCGCCAGCAAGGTAACACCCCGAGAAACGCCCTATGAATGGTTTATAATGCTGCCTTTATTGTATTGAACGTTTCCCGATGCTAATTTTAAACTTCCGCTGCGCCGCCGGGAGACGGGATCAGGATCCACCACCGTTTTCCAACAAACCAGCTCAGGCAGTACGCTGTTTTCAACCAGCACAGCGCTCAGCTGACCAGCTCAGGTACTTCAAACAACACAAATCCAGCTTGGATCACTCACATGAACCCGGTCTGGTCTACGGTGCTCAGATCAGCTCAGAGCCTCAGACATCTCCACCGTTTCAGCTTAGGTACACAGACACTAAACCAGATCACGTTCCAACATATCAGCTCGGAGCATCCAGCACATCTCTAAGCCGAATCCAGCTTGCACAACACAGTAAATCTCGAAGCTGATCACCTCTAAGCTGGTGTTCCCAAAACCATCTCCCGGTAGAAATCAAACCAGCACAACGAAACAGCCCAGCTCAGATCTAACCTCTCAGACCGATTCGCACCTGATCTGATTTATGGCAAACCAGAAGATCATCAACAGCTCACAGGATACCATCCAGCTAACCTCTCAGACCGATTCGCACCTGATCTGATTTATGGCAAACCAGAAGATCATCAACAGCTCACAGGATACCATCCAGCTCAGGACTAATCTGCCCAACCTGCTCACACCAAGACTGGTCTTGGCTTATCCTCAAAACCCACCAGCAGACCTCTAAGCTGGTACCAGATTACACTGGACTTGGAACAGTTTACCTCAACCAGTTCGCACAAAACCTTAGACCAGCTGGTAGCAAAACTGATTCCTTAACCCGAACAGCTTGTACTATCAGCTCAGTACAATACTCTGGACCAGCGCGCATCTCAGATGGTCTCTTCACTGGCAGCTTACCCAACTGAAGTATCTCTTTGGGATAAACACTAACCTGATCTGGTTAACTCGTAATTACCATCCAGTAATTTCAGTTCTCACACGAAGGATATCTGCTCACGCGAATTATTTTGTACAAGACTTTTTCATAACACTAAAAGACAAACTAATTTGCCTGATCGAGACAGAACTCACATGTTCAAAGTCAACAAAGCCTGTAAAACGCATTTATGAAGGACACAAGATACAATAATGTCAGACACTTTACAGAAGCTTTTTCAACGACTAGGAACTTATGTCCAATGGATATATCAGACCAGAGGCTTTATATATGCGATACAAATGATGAACAGAAAAGTGAGAGAACAACGATAAAAAGAAAACGGTCGAGAGTTGGTACACACAGGTGGAAGCTAGTGTACAAGATGAGAGCTGGTGCACAGCGAGAGCTTAAACGCAATATCACTATAGTCGACTGCAAAACTTGGGAAGAGGATGAAGACATCAGTTTAGGAAGAAGCACTGCCCAGTGTGTGAGATTTAATATTGAGATAGTGAGCTTATACTGTAAATCTCTCTCACACACATTCATTCACATATTGAGAGATGAACGAAACAGTTTAGAGTGAATGTGAAAATCAAAATCTATTCATATATAGTCTTTCTTACAGAGACGTTAAATAAGTGAAAAGAGAGTGTCTAAGAGTCTCAGCTTTGGGCAGTGGGTAAATCCTAGTTGAGGTGGGTCTGTACAGATTGCTATAAGCTCAAAGTATTCTAGTGAATCCTTCCAGCAATGAAAAAATGGGAGATGTAGGAGATTCATCTCTGAACTTCCAGAAACAAATTATAGCGTTTGTTTTCTTTAATGCTTTCTGCACTGTATACTTGTTTTAAAACCCCCTTTTAGATTTCAATTTTTAGAGAGTATATTCAGATGTTTTTCGCTTGATTTTTATACCAGATCTGATATACTTCTCGATGCTAAAACTTTTAAAAAATCAGAGCTATTGCAGCTCATGTTTTTACTCGTTCAGATCGCGTAGCTCTGCTCCGTGCTGATTCAGCTTAGGTGTGCCACGTGCTGATTCAGCTTAGGCGCGATCTGTCGTTTTGATATTGTGTGCTGTTCTTTTAAACTTAAAAGCACACATCTGAGTTTTTGATCCATGAATTGGTACCCGAGCTGTGTGAGAGTTTCAAGGTACCAGTTCGTTCAGATTGCGTGCAGCTCTGCTCCGTGCTGATTCAGCTTAGGCGCGATCTGTTCAGCATGCAGCGAGCGATCTGCTGTTTTTCGATTCTAATAATTGGTATCACAGCCAAGGTCACGAGTTCGATTCCTATTGATTGCAAGGAGTGCAACTTTTGGGAGGACGATTATTGGAGTGCAATATTGCCCCTGCTAGGTAGAGCGACGAACCGTGGCGCTTGTGTTGCTATAAGATTTAAAAGATTGGATTTGCACCGTTACCATCAACTATAACTTTTGGTAAAGCAACAACAGCTCGGTCCTAAATATATATTATTCGGGTGAGTTTTAGGAGAGGGGTGTCTGATTAAGGGATTTCAAAAATTCGTCTAACCTATCATCTATCCAATTTTCCCGCTAGGCCCGACCGGAAAAATTAGAACTACCTTTTCATTAATTTGAAGTAATTTTAGTATCATATTAATTTAACCTGGAAATATTTTACTTAGGTCGTATCCTTTAATGTCTCCGACATGGCTGGTGGAAGATTTAATTAATTGATGTAACTTAAGTAACAGTTATTGAAATTATCATCGGTTCTTCTAAAACTTATGAAATTCTCACCTTTCGTATAAGATCTACAGCGCATAACCAAAATTAATTTTATTTTTTTCATATGATTGATGTCATAATTAATTATATGTGTTGTAAAGTAATTTTTGTTACAAAACTACCACTATTTTTATCTGTATTTATAAAGTAACTCTTAATCAATTCGAGTAAGCTTAAGAAAAAAGTCATTTATTTAATATATTCTTTTATGTTATGTGAAAGCTATTTCCAAATAAAAATAGCCTTCGAGTATGCTGAATGGAATAACGTTAAAACCCCTTAAGTATTCTCTAATCATATAATTGATGGCAGGTGGTATTTTCCGAATAGACATGATGCAAATGAAATGCCAGCTTGTCGTTTAATTTGATCCATGATTAGTACAATGATAATTAATAAATTAGTAATTAATAAAACTGTATAATTACATAATCTACGTATATACCAAAGGATTTTAGACAAGACAATTTTTTTAACAGATTCCCAAAGTTCATGGTCTTTTTCTTAAACCGCATATTAACTATCCATCTTTAAATGTTAATTATACAAATAAGTGTGTAAAAATTAAGACCAAATCCACTTGTTTTCTCAGTAACTTCAAGTAATATATTGTTATTTTTAAATATTATATATTACTACTACCATGATATGTTAGGCAACTGATGTTTCAATTTTCTGTTCCAGCATAAATTAAAGTTGTCGTCGCAACTACCACGCATTTTATTGTACATCGATTTGGTGACACATATTTTAATTTAAATGTTAGAATTACTCCAATCTGGGATTAATTAATATAAAATCCATTTTTCATTTTATAGTTTTTAGAATACGTACAAACACAATTGGTGTTGACATCAAAACAATCACAAATGGGGGAGAGTGTTTTATGGCACAAAGTCTATAGTGTGTTCCTAACATTGATAATGACCTTAGTGTGTGTATATATATATATATATATATATAAAGTTGATGTGGTGGGCGCCCACAATGGACGCCTGTGTGGGCGCCTGAGATGTTTAGCCGAACATCTCATGAAATTGCTACGATTTTCATGAGATGTTCGGCTGAACATCTCAGGCGCCCACACAGGCGCCCATTGTGGACGTCCATAATATCGGCACTATATATATATATAATGTATCTATTCAAAAACATAATGACCAACATATTAATTACTAGATAATTCTCAATTGATATAGAAAATGACATTAATTTGAAAGTCAATTTGATTCTGCAAAAGCTATAGGACCCTCAATTTTGAATTATCGAATCGAAAAGATGATAAAGAGATCCAAAAGATTATGTGTGTTATTTAGAAATATTTCTAGGAAAAATATTTTACATCATAACAATCAGATTTATATTCAGGCTAAATGCATGGCAAATTTAGTCCTTTGTATATTGATATTTTTAATCGTGTATAATTTTGTTGAATTAATTATATTCATATAAGCATATTAATCAATTTTAGTTTTTTTAAGCAAAATCATGTAACTAATAGGATAATATGAACTTTAACCCGATTATTATTATTATTATTATTATTATTATTATTATTATTATTATTATTATTATTATTATTATTATTATTATTATTATTATTATTATTAATTTTTGGGTTTGGTGTCGGGTAAGAATTTTGGCACATGATCTGGTTAGATTGTAGAGTACCCAACATGTACTGAGTTATAATTTTTTTAAGGTTTCAGATCTTATTCGATTAAATAATAATTAAGCAAAATTACTTTTAAAAAAAATAAAAGAAAAAATAGTTTAGAAATTAGGCCCAATCACCAAAAAACTCTTCGCTCGATCTCCTCATTTCAAATCGAGCCTACTGGGTATATACCCAAAGATAGAACTTCAAAGCCCATTATAAATATAAATTCAAAGCCCAATTGAGCAGCCCAATACCTCTTCACCCCCGCAGCTGACACTAGATTGGCAAGGGATGTGCTGTTCATCGAGGCTGCATCGATAATTAACGGGTAATACACTTAGTCTGCCGCTTACGATAATATTTTTTGAACATCCTCAAAGAATAATCTATCAATCACGTGGGTTCTATATTTTACATATACTCTTGACTTGTTTTGTGTTGATTCTGTGTTTTCTGCTGCTTTTTACGGTGTAATTTCATGCTTGTACTGTTTCTGATAAATGGCTGTTTAATCATTAGAAGTTATCCGAAGGTTTCTAACTTCTTGTTGTAATGAGGCTTAAAAACATATTTGCTTGTCTTATAGGAACTGTTGGCTTCATGTATTGCTGAAAGTCCCATTTATTTCCATGTTTTTTCTGTTTGAATTTGGTGGGGAGTGACCAAAGGAGAAAAATTCAGATAGTCGATTACGGTGGGAAGTTTGTGGATGAAATGGGTCGAAGAAGTGAAAAGATTCATTGCTGAAATTGGTATACCCTGAATGGTACTATAGATTGAGATATTTTAGGATCCTTTAGATACATGAGTTTCTATATACTATTATATTTGTCTTGTTTGAGATTATATACTAACTACTAAAGGGTTCACATGATAATATCCAAGCTCCAACTGTTCCACTAGAGTGCTGTTCAGGCTCAGCTCAGTCACAGAATGTGTGTTTTTTTATTTGTTTATTGTATGTCCTTTTCTACTTCAGTAATAATATTTTGTTTATTTCAGAAGATTTGGGAAGTTGGAGGGAGGGAACTCTGTGATGGTCTGTTTGTTTCGTGCATACTCGAACTTAGCCGGCTGTTTTATAAAGACCCCATGTTTCGGATATATTTTTCCATCACAAAAAGCAATCTTCCCATACTCAGGTTTTAGAACCAGAAAACTGGAATTGCTGCTGACAGCAGTTAGGGTTCAGTCCTATACGACAAAAGGGGCTGGTGAAGGTAGTTCTCGTAAGCGCAAAGTTGCTCGTAAACCGCGAATGAAGGACGACAAGGAAGCATTTTTTGTAGTTCGTAAAGGTGATATTGTGGGTGTCTACAAAAGCCTAAGTGATTGTCAGGCTCAAGTTGGAAACTCGGTAATCACTTGTTCCCTGTATATATGATGTAAAAATTTCCTTTACTAACCTTTCAGTGGAACCGCATGATCTTGTCATGATTTAGCTGTTCCAAACCACTCACATCTTATTTCCTACGTCAAGTAGTTCTCAAATGGTTACTTCCTCCTTTTCATTTGAATCCATTCCTTTCCCCATAATGTTTTCATGATAATGGATGCTACCGCATGATACGATTCATTCTCCCTACTACCTGATTGGCTAAAACTGGAAACTTAACTCAAAAGCCGGTCATATGGTCATGTCTTGTTTGTTCAACCATCTCTTGTGACCAGATATTCAAATGCAATGGAATGATACAATTAATCTCATTTATCTCACTTGACCAATTCTATGACAAAATTAATTTAGTAGTACGCATTTATTATTAATGTGAACTATAGACCGACATATCCTCTTTTCTTGTAATTTTTCTGGCAGATATGTGATCCACCTGTTAGCGTATACAAAGGCTACTCCATGCCCCAGGACACAGAGAAGTATCTTCTCTCTTGTGGGCTTAAAAATGCTCTTTATTCCATCAGAGCTTCTGATCTTACTCAAGATCTTTTTGGCACCCTTGTGCAATGCCCTCCTCAGGTTATATTATCTGCACATATTTGTGATAAATGTTTTTTGGTTTGCCTAATCTAATTGTCATGTACTTGCTCATTGATCAAAAGGTGTGAAAATGCTTCTAGCATGTGAGTGAATGGTGATTGCCATTCTGGTTCCTATTTGGTTTCATGGTCATATGTGCTGTCTTGCAATGTTCCTTCTCGCAGCTATAATGTGCTTGCCATAAGTTGGCCTGTTGGGAGCAGTATCAAGCTATACATTGTAATTAAACCTTTTAGTTCACTTGTCTATATTGCGGGTTCTTCTTTAAGAAAGTCATTACTTTTTTGAAACCGAAGTTGGACTAAGTAATAAGAAATTCAATTCTCGTAAAATATTTCTATAACTACATTGTGAGATAAGCCGGCATATGTTTACATGCCATGCAATATCGATGTGTATAGCAGCAATAATTTCTCTGATTTAGTAACAAAGAAATTTGCCGAGTTAGAAGAACTTGTTTTTCATGGCAGCTTTCGTCTTCAAAAGGTGACACATCCAGCGAGCCCGTGACAAAGAAGAGGCCACAGGAAGTTTTGTGGTCAGATTATGGGGTGAGATGATATTTTCTGATTCAACTTTTGTCATGAGTTAACTTCCTGCAACATAATTTCTGGTATACTGCAAAGTAATTCATGGTGTAATGAGGTATGTAAAATATGTGGACTGCCTCCTTGACCTTGATGAACACTATATTTCTGTTGATGAGAAAATGAGTGAAAACTATATGATGAAAGGGAGAAAAATTATGTCAATCACATTTAAATATAGTGTGCCACAAGTTAACATTTGAAACAAAATCAACTACCTCAAGATCCCTCATCCATAAATTGGCTCCAGGCACGAACAACATAGAGAATTTTATTGGCTGTCATTCTTCTTCCATTCCTCATTACATAGAATACCAGATCAAATGTCTTGAAGTTGAGTGAGGAGATTGATGTTTTATAAAACATCTTTACATTTACTGTAGTTCTGCGATCTTATTTTGGTTTGTGTTATTGACCGTGCACAATTCGCTCTATTTGTTGAGTTAGTAGATTGATGTTTTATAGAACATCTTTACGTGTATTGTAGTTCTGCATTCTTATTTTTGTTTTTGTTATTGACCGTGTGCAACTTGCTCTTTATGTTTTGAATATAGCAAATTTATAGCTCACCACAATATCTAACCGTTTATGTTTTCTGATCAAGAAGACTGGTTGGATTAACAAAGTGGGCATTGTTTGTTAATGGAATATCGAATATTTCAGGAGGTTGCTGGATCAACTTTGACTCCAAGTGACACCTTACAAAAGCATTTCAAGTTAGATTCTGACGGCGGGGACCAGAATCAATCAGTCTGCGTGAGTGGCTCTTGATTGTTACAAATATCTGTATTTACTATGTAAACTGTTGAAGTATCAGCCTACGATTGAAACTATCTCATGCCTTTGAACCGATTGTTAAGGGTATTTTTTGCGCAACCTGTTTCGTGCAATAATACCGAAAGTGATTTTTTTATGTATCAAGAAAAATGATCTTTGTAATCCCTGACAGCAATCATGTACTCTAGAATTTGATGGTGCTTCAAAAGGAAATCCTGGCCAAGCGGGGGCTGGAGCTGTACTGCGGTCTGATGATGGAAACTTGGTAAGCATCGTCTTTTTTTGAAATGTTTGCATCTTTTGCTACTGTTAGATGGTTATATCTGACATTCTTCACATCTTAGATTTGTCGAGTGCGTGAAGGCTTAGGTGTAGCGACCAATAATTTTGCAGAATATCGTGCGTTTATATTAGGGCTGAAATATGCACTAGGAAAAGGTTTTACAAGTGTTAGAGTCCGAGGCGATTCCAAACTTGTTTGCATGCAGGTATGCAGGTCCTCTTCTGTTTACATGGTAACGTTGTATCTTCCCTTTGTTAATGCTGCACATGAAACAATGGTTTCTTTAACAGATCCAGGGTCTATGGAAGGTTAAAAACCAAAGCATCTCCGGCTTGTTTGAAGAAGCAAAGAAATTGAAGGATAGGTTTCTTTCATTCCAAATCATTCATGTTCTTAGGGTAAGTCGGTCATTCCGTACAATTGTACCATTCTCTGTATATGGAAGCTAATGTACATTTACATTGCAATCTTTTATCTTCCTAAAGGATTTGAACTCAGAGGCTGATGCTCAGGCTAACTTGGCTGTCGAACTTGCTGGTAAGAATTTCGCTTCTATGCATGCAATATTTATTCAGTCACCATAGTCAAATTGTATATGCTAATCTGTGCATACTACTTGCAGAAGGACAAATTCAAGAGGAGATTGATAAATAGCTAGGAAGAACGCCGGCTTTTCTATTTTGAGTTTTTTCATTTTTATGTCGATAGATCATACTAACTGGTACTGCACATTTGATTCGGTTCATAGATTATAACAAAAAAGGTGGATTGATTTTGTGGTTGATGGTGTCGGCGAGGAGACTATAAATGTAAGATGGCGAGATGACCAAATTTTGCATGATTTTTATTTTGTTGACGTCCATTTAGTAGGAGTTTTCGTCTGAATTCAAAAACGATTATATCGATTCTAGATGCCAAAAGTTAAATACCATTTGAAGAAATCCAAATAAGGATTGTATTAAGTTAGTATATATATATATATATGTTTGATATCCTGCACAACTCACTTCTCCACCTCTTTCCCCAACTACTACGTGGTACCATGTGATTGGACCAATATTTTAAGTTTAACATTTTTGTCATGTTTTTACTTCCCCAACTCCTTCCCGGATTATCACGTGACATCATATGATTGGTTCGAATTTAAAAAAACATGACAAAAATGTTAAACTTAAAATATTGGTCCAATCACATGGTGATATATATATATATCCAAATAAAATTCAGAATATATATGAGATTCATTATCTAAAGTGCTCTCTTAAGATGCTTGCTTCCGAAGCTTAAATACAAATAATTAAAACCATAGTGTCGATCAGCGAAACTCACCTCATATGCGAGAGGGATTCAAGCACTCTGAAAAATCCTAGATTCAGCAAGAATTGTGCATCATCATCTAAGGCATTAATTGTTATACAAACATTCTATTACGGTCGAGACGTCGTCCACTCTTCCCAGTCCTTGTCTACGTGATCTTGAGCCCATTTTACGGCTGCTCGAGCTGCTTGAGGTCCTCCAGGTAAACCTCTCTCATTTAAAGTGTCAGCCATGTCGATAAAAGGAATCACCAATAGAGTTCCTGGACCACCGTACTCAGTGTGCAGGAAATCACTGAAGATCTGTTCAAAATCTGGGGAGTTTAGTGACCTCTCACTTGTATATGAATGTTGAAGAAGGAAGATAAAAGCATCATCACATTATCAAGTCTTGTGCCCAATTCAAATTGAATCGGATATATGGATCTCTCAGTCTCCATCAAGTTGAAGACTCCTCTACTCCAATCACTTGTATCATGCTTAAGAAACTAGTTGTAACAAACATTGAAACTCTGCTCTGCATTTGTATTGTTCATTGAATATAGAAGTTTACTAGAATGTTGAGAATGATTGACCAAAATTCAAGCTCAGTAGAGACATCACAATCACCTACCTCATACTTTTAATACAGCTCCCCCCACACCTTAAACTAAGGTCGAAGGCGTACACTGCAAATTGACCGTATATTAGATATGGAAAAATGCCCAAGACCGATTTAACAACGTATACGGAATTTTGCACTTGAACCTCTAACCCAATACCAAAAGCTATAGCTCACCAGAGACGACGCCATATATCAGTATTGCAAGATAGAAAGATGAAAAAGCCTACTGTCAATTCACTTAACCACAGTTTTACTAGCCTTCGCACTTTGACGAGGTTGAAAACGTGGGTTTTTAGGAACGATAAGGGTCGAAAACCCTCTTAAATTCTACTTACAAAATTTCTAGAAATACAAATCTTGTTGATCTATGAAAATAGGCAACTCGGCCTTCTCTCCGATTCAACGCGATTAACCAAGAACCATGTTATTCATATCATATTATCTTGATATTCATTCTTGCTTTGTTAAGTCGAGAATCAAATTAATTTGCAGTGGCAGCGCAAAATAAACGGTGGCACAGAATGAAACTCCTCCAAGGACCTGTTCGGCAGTGTCTAAAATTTTATTCTTTTATAGTGTCATCATTTTTGCGAACACCATGTCTACGCATTCAACCAATAAGGAGCACATATCACATTGAATAGAGAAAAATCCGTAAAGCCACAGGAAAATGAGTAGAGAAGAAATGCCTGAGTGCAGATTCCAACTATTTCATCCACCGAATCTCCAAACATATCTTTCTTCGACAGCTTCTTAACCAAATGCGTCCTAAACTTGTCGGTCTCCTAAAACCAAAACTTATCATTTATAAGTAAACAAAAACAGTCATTTTAAGCTCAAGTCAATCGAGAGTATATGTACGAATAAGAAGCAAAGCTGTACAGAATCAGCAAATTCTGGGATGGGGTCCGGGAACTTGTACTCCTTTTCCGCCCGGCAAATGAAGCTGTCCCTTCTTTTCGGCACTAAAGAAGAATAAACATGAAGCTGAGGAGTTCTGGGTTTACTTAGAAAAGTGGGAATTGGAGTTGAGGGAATAATACTTGAAGACTGTAACTTTGAAGAAGAAGGAGAAGTGTGGAGGATTGGTGTTGCAGTAGATATGGAGGAAGCCATGTCTATGTCTATTAGATGGGTATCAGTATCGGTGGCCTATTTTGTAAAAAGATTTCGACAAGGGCTTAAGTTTTTTTAGGATTAGGCCCATGAACGTTTGGGCTATGGCCCATCAAAGTTTTCAGGAGGAAATTATTTATTATAATATATGTTTTGCATGGAACTAGATTTCATGACTCAACGTCGACTGATTCAACTTGAGAAAAAGGGCGATGCCCATTTTTTTATTTTTTTGGTTAAAGACTAGAATAAATCCTACGAGAAGAAAGCTGCACGCAGACAAGGACCATGGCCATGGGTCTCGGAAGTATAAGAGAATAATAAACAAGTAAAAGATAAATTTCATAAACTCGGGTATACGAAATCTATGATGATTCATTTCCTCAATGATGTCGAATTCAAGTATTTTAGAGAAGCGAAGATCTCAATCAAAAATTGAAGAAACGACTTATTCCAAGAATGTCATTAACCCCTTCTGATCCAAGTCTGCCTTTTAAATTTCAATAAAAACAATTTCCTTTGATTGTATCAAATCGGGGTCACTCATTATCTCATGTAGGATTTCTTTTAAAGAATCAACAATTTCCTATAAAAGGTTATTCAAAATTCATAAATAATTATTTTGTTTCCTAATATACTATTTACAAGTAATTTAGTTTATTTTTATTCTATTATTATTCAAATGCCCATACGTGCAATCTTCATCATAATTAAATAAATTATATATCTCCGTATATTGCACGAATGACATAAATAAAATATATATCTCCATTCATTGCACGAAAGAAATACTAGTTTGTTATTATATTTCAGTTGTTCCAAATGGGAACAACTAAATGGATTTACTCTTTGATAGGATGTAATATATTCTTTGACAAGTGATAATTGCTGAGGTTTTATATTGCTTCCATTGTAGATGTGTCTACTATTAATCCTTACACATTAAAAGAGAACACAACAAACAGTCACTCAACTATCGGAAATGAAAAAGGAAACAATACAGATCACAATGTAAATCATAAACTTTTACACCCTTTATACCCATATACACCATCATATATTTCCTAAATTAATCGCAAAAATATTACCATGTAAAAATAATAATAAAATACCACATTAAAAGTAAAATTATTGGTCCTACTACAAAGCCATAGCTGCAGGTAGTATGATTGTGTTGGTATATCCTATATACGATACATATCTGGTATCAGAGTGATAAATATAAAATACTGAAAAAAATATTATTAAATTTCACCAGGGAGTTTAAATTGCTAGCAAATATGGTTAAATTTTTAGAAGGCCTACCGTATGTTCGTGTTTTTTTTTTTTTGTTCAAACCAATTATAGCTTCCACCTGTGTGTTTCATACAATTATTTTTGATTAAATATAAGCATCTTAGCTACATTATCCCTCAAATAAAATGTCAAACTATATTTTATTCCCATTTATTATAATATATTATTATAAAATGTCATTGTGATAGTCATCCCTCACATCTATATACCACAAGACTTTTTAAATATAAAATATGTTTTATTTAGAAACATGTAATTAATATGAACTACTCTCGCCTTGATAGTAGTTTAACCTCTCAGCCCTCATCCCAGGTAAAAATTCTTTTATTTTATTTCATTGTTTTTATTTCATTATTTTTATTTCATTAAACAAATAAGAAGATCGAACAAGCATAAATAAAATGGTATATATACGAAACAAATCTTTAAGCAATTTACCTCAATTGTTCTACATGATTGCCCTAACTTCCAACTCAACTTCTCAATAATGTCATCTTTGAATTCCAACATTAATCTAACTTTTGAATTGATTATGTTCTCAATGTAGTTTCAAATATCATGTACCCTGTTATTGAGGTTATTATTACGAAAATATTTATTTCCTATTGTACATTTAAAAATAGAGAACTCAAATATTCATTATTAGGTGAATTAAGTTTGAAGCTATAAGTAAAAACGTGGAGAACAATTTAAAATAGTTGTGTATGATACATATGTTCTTATGTTCATGTATTGTTTGTTACTATAGTTTTATATTACTTATTGGATTATAACTATGAAATTTGTTTCGTTTTTTTTTTTTTCTATTTCTATATTTAAACCATAGATTCATAATTTCAGCAAGCAATACAATAAGCTGAAAGGAAGTTGAGTTATCTCGAGAGCATTAAATCCAGAACCCCTTCTTTTGGACGAGGAGGATAACAAGGAAGAAAAATAGATTACACCCACATAATATCCAAATATAACCACCAACATAAAGAACGTAGTGAATGCATGATAATAATGATTGAGATTAAAGAAAGTGAGAATGACAAATATAGCCTTAATCCTAATAGCAAAGACCTCTGAGAGGGTCAAAATATTAAAACAATAATGAAAAACTCACACCTTAGACAATAAAAATAGATGCGAAAACAAGTGCTAAATGTATGTGTTATACATTGCATCTTGTTCCAAGTATCATCTTGTGTACATAACTTATGGTTAAGTGGACTCTTGTTAATAGAACCTAAAACCAACAACAGATTATAACTATTAGCTATAATTGCAATGAAAGGAGGTGCATTCCATCTATCAATATATGCACACGATTTTTTTTTTTTATAACAAAACGCATGTGACATATTAGTCCTAGTCCTCACGGGAAGCCAAAAAATATCCAAGAGGGCAAGAACATGGATATTCACGTTCAAGTATGTGGTTATGTACCTGTACTAACGTTTAGACTCGAGGCTACTTGGTCTTGCATAATTTATATGTACATCCAGTTGGTTTGAAGACAAAAACAGTAGAGCTTCCGTATCTTGGTTCCAAAAAGAAAGGCAACAGTGCCACAGTTTCCAAGTGTAGAGCGGCACAAGCAGATTATGGAGTGCAAAGCTTCAACATTAGGCTGTCATTTACTTCTCATAGATTCCTTTCGTTGGGTTCGAGCCATGGAAATTCGAGGAAATCAAACACCTCTTTTTCAGTTGCAAACTTTAAACTTGCACTACCTTTGCTTCCCTGTAGGGGATTGTAGTATAAGAATGTGGATTGCAATTCCTGAATAGAGTTATATGTAGCTATAGGGCACCAGCGACACCTACAGATTATCTAGTTCGTACCCGTTTACCACCAGAACTTTGAGTTGCTGGAAACAGGCCAGTGTCATCAAGTTTGAATCCCTTCGCTTCTGCCAACAATCTCAGCCTGGATTCAAAAACCAAGGAATTCAAAATAGAGGTAAGCACCAGAAAAGAGAAGTTTTGGGCGAAAATGTTAAGGAAAAGCGGCATACACCTTCAGTGAGTGTTCATAAAATATTCTTCTTTAAGAAAAAAGTAAAAGATAAAACCATACTTTCAAATTTGAAAACAGCACAGTTTACTATTGAGCATAACTTTGTTCAGAAGGAATGAGCGCACCTCCGGTTGAGTACATCATTCCCTGTCCACGCTATTAAACCAAATGCATAGATATCTCTGGGAAAAACCTACATAGAAGGATAGCTACTTTAGAATAAAATTCACAAGATCCTGGCAATAACATGATCGAGCACCTACACCATTGTGATACCTATTTCTTTCACATGGAGCATAATTCAAAAATACATGCAGTATGGTACATATTTCACACCCATTTGTGTGCATATTGGGATGACTTCACTCACCCTCTTTCTATAGGACTCTATCAACTTCGCCTGACCATTGATATGAAAGGTAAATTTATTCAGTAACTTGTGACTAACAGGTGTGGAGACCCTAGTTGGACAAAAAGATTAGCATTTTGTAAATGCTTCAACACATGAAAAAGGAAGCAATTGATGAACCTTGAAATCTATGCGATGTCGCAATTCTTGACCTGGATAAGTGCAGAGACCAAAATATGTGTCCACTCCAGAGTCAGTACCCTATGCAAAGAATATATCATATAACATGTAAGTGAAATGAGTAAGGCATATCAAATGAATAATCCAGTCTCATAAACCCAGTTTAAAACTGCAGGGATTTTGAAAACATAACCAATAATCATCTTCAGAATTTAAAACATTTCAACAGCTGATGCAACTAGAAAAAATGAGAATGTAATTTCAAGTCAGTCTTATTGTTTAGACGACTGTTCCCATACACAACACATGGATATGAATTGAAATGGTAAGTACTCTTGTTTAGCACTATGAAAAGTGATATGTTCATAAGAAGTACAAATTTCATTTGCACGCATAAATATATAGGTACTAAGGTCTGCTTCCTTGGGAAAGAGACAGGAACGGTCTAGTATCGGTACATTGACAAATCCACAAAGAATAAAAATGCAAAGGAAAGTATTAATCATTACCTCCTCACTATGAACACTAAACACCAGATCTTCTCTTAAAAAATTTATGTCCTTGAGGCGCCTCACAAACTTTGGAAGAAAGCCAATATGACTGGACAAAAGAAAAGTAAGCTTTCTATAAGCAAGTTCTCCAGATTGCAAGGTAGTATATAATCATTTTCCACTAGAGGCCCAGCTTCTTTAAAAGGTATTAGGAAAAGTGGTTGCTTCATATTAATATTTTAACTGGAATGGAGATATAAAAGAGAATGCTTTTCACTTTCTCCAAAATTTTATTGTTGATATTTCAAAGAACAAAGAACTAGGTGAAACAAAAGAAAGCTTGAGCAACTTAGTCTCATTCCATAAATAAATGGAAGGAAATTGAACTATTCAAACAAGTATACAGATGAAATCATACCTTTTTCCATCAGGATGAGTAATAATAATGTCCAAATCCCCACAAGAGGCTTTCCCACGTCTATATGATCCTCCACAAACAATCTCTACCTGCAGTCTTCTATCATCATCAAAAGCTACTTCCCCCTTGGTAATCAGGGTCGGTACACAAGTAAATTAAACCCCTATTGCCGATTCATCATAAGGGATTTGCTTATAATTCTCTTTTCTGATGGTGCGACTTAGGAACAACAAATTGTTGAGCCAAACTAAGATATGATTGTTGTATGTAGGAGAAAAGGTTATTAAAGACTCTAAATTGTCACACCCTTCCCACCGAGTAACCAGATCCACAGGCAGTCATCTCATCGAAATGACCAGTAGCAACTCCAGATAAGTGACAAGATTTCCAAGCTAAGTTATACACATACAAAGTAGCAGCATATTGAATCCATAATAAGTTAAGGGGGTAAGTTAGACAAGCTCCATTTACCCCTTAGAAAGTACACCAATGGGTAAAAATATAGAAGTAACTAACTTAAAGGGAAGCAAGTTCTAACCCCAGGTAAAATCTCTTCTCCAACTTTTTGCAGAAGATTTTCCATTTCCTGAACCTATTATTCAAAGGGACTACACAGGTATTAAATTCTGTATTGCAAATATCAAAATACCGGCAGCAAGATATAATTAACAACTATCACAACTCACCTTTTGACGGGGAATTCTACTCTTGATGTCATCAAAGTATTTTAAACCTATCATCTGGGAATTTGTTAGTGATTCCTCATTCCTCAAGTCATCCAGGGTCCTGTGTCCTTTCTCGTAAAGTTTACTTGCAGTAGTAGGTCCAATGCCCCATACTTCTCCAAATAAGCCGATTGTACGGAACTGAGAAATTAACAAAATATGGTAACAAATCTTCATCCTCTGTTTATGGATTGACCCAGAAACTTCAAGTTTGCGATGATTATATCCTATAACACATTATGTTACAATCCTTCATGACAAATATCGAGGAATAAAGGATTAACTGCAGCCAACATCTAGTTTCATTTAGAACATCAAGAATCCAAGGATCACAAGGCCAGAAGTAAAGTTAAAGATAAATTGAACTTCTTCTCGTTTTAGGTACATGAACTTCACCTAGATATGCCAAATCAGGTTCTTTTATTGAAAAATCCTTATTGGATAACTTCAGTACATTACAGGATAAATGACAGTGTTAGGAGGCCCTTATATTGGTTACTTTAGTCTTGATTCTTGGGTTATTTAGTTCCAGGACTATACAAATAGGTAAGTTGTTTTTTAGTGCTTTTAAACTCAAATGAATAAACAAATTTTGTATAGATTGAGTGATCTTTCTTTATCCACCAACTCTAACTAACCTAACCTCAACAGAATGTTAATGTTGGACTTTCTAAATGTTATGAGCCAAAGGTCAGCCGGAAAAAATAGCAACTTCTGCCCTAACTATAGATCTGTCTCAGCAAAATGCATAATGACTCATATCCTTTACAAGTAGTATCACATCCACATTCTTTCATGTGGAATAATAAAAATCCATAGCATCAAAATGGCAAAACAAAACTACCATATGATCAACATTCAGTTCAGATGCAGCAAAACGTCACATTATATTGAAAGACTGGTACTTCAGTACAAATTTTTGGCTTCAAGAGCAATACAACACCTTCTCATCTTTCTCGAAGTGCTCCAACTTGGATAGCTTCCCAGTGTTAACTATTTCCTGAATCTGTAACCTCCACCACCAAGCAGGGTAAAGAGCAAATATAACCGAAATAGTGTCCCATAAAATGCAGATAAAAGATGGCTGGAGATTAATAGTGAATTGAGGCATCCTACAACTACTTTCTTACATGATCCTGCAATGACTTTCCAATCCCAGGTAGGTGTTTGACCTCGTCTGCACTTTCAATTCTAAAAGGTAGCTTTTCAATGACTGGGATAGCTTTGTAATAGCTAAAAGACCTCCTATCGTCACCCAAGGCTATCATTAAGATAAGGTAACAATTCAGCCTTTGAATTCACAATATCCAAAATATAATAATACATGATATGCTTGAACAAGTTTTCACCTCTATAAATGTCGATGAGCTTCTTAAATATATCAGTTATATTCCTGTTCAAATCTGGAGGATTGTAAAGCAATGATGCTTCAGATGTGGAGACCTGTAAAATTTCATTTACAATTCATTTCAAATGGAGTACTCGGTGCACAAACAGTGACATAATGTAAGTCCTACCAATTCATAACTTCTATGTGGGCCAAGTCTGGTATAAGTTTGGCAGAAAAAAATTGAAAAGAATAAAATTCTTGTTAATTGATATTATATTTTGTGATAAAAAAATTATAATTAATATTTAAATATCTGCAACTGATTATTGCTTGGATACATAGATAGCAAACTACAATATGGAAGCATTTCACAATAAATGTCATGATCTTACATCTCTACTTTGATCATTATCCGTTGTACTTGTCACTTCTGGGCTGAGAGAACGTGAGGAACCAGGTGAACCACTGGCAACATCCGATTTGGAAGAATGACGATGGACATTTTCTGAAACTTCATTGCTTTTTCCTGACCCAACAGATGTTTTAAGCTTCTTCTGTTGAGAGGGATTGTCCTCTCTTAAAGGATTGACCTTCGTATGGTTCTCCTCACGACTGTTGCAACGAACAGTTTCCCCCATACCAGCAGATAGAATGTATGAATCTTCTGGAACCTTTTCTCCCATTCTCAAGCTGTCCTCAAGCCACTGATAGTTGAGTACTTTCTGTCAAAAGTTTAAATCATAAACAGCACAACCCATTAGAATCTTCTGTTGGAAAATGGGCAATGCCCAAATTAATTAATCGAGTTATAACCGTTCGATGAAAGTCGAATTGACTTGAAAACTTGAATCTAGATTTCGATTAGATACTTTTGGAATATTAATTTGCTCAAAACCGATTTTGGTGAATGAGAAATTATAAAGCAATTAAAGTCTATTTATTGCATCGGGAAAAGAGCCTAGTCAAACATTCCTTATATATAACTTTGTCTTATGTGTAAATAATTAATACAAGTTGAAATAGACGTGAGAAAGTTCCTTGAGGGCGAGTAGGTGCAAAACACCTACGATCCCGCGCCGGAGCCGGAGCCGGAGCCGGAGCACGTGCACGTCGCACTGTCGCAATGGGCGCTTTGAGGCGCACTTTGCACTTCGCACGTACGCAAGCTCTTAAATTTATGCTCGAGTGACACGGGATGACTGGGCAGTGATGCCACAACGGCGGATGAGTGGGCAGTGACAAGGCAGAATGATATCAACCGTTGGATCGGATATAAATCAAAGGGGTGTGATATCGGATATAAATCGAAGAGGTGTGATGAATCGCGAAAAGTTGCGATCTGAACCGTTAGATGGATTGTGAAAAGACACGATCCAGGTTATTGGTGAAACGATACAATCTGGAGCGTCTGATCAAGGATCGACGGATGAGATTGATTTCAATCAAGGGGTTGCATAATGAAAGGTCATTATCTTTCAGAACGGACACAATCTAGACCATTGGATATACATCCAATGCCTACGGATCAATTCATTCATAAGAGTTGTGACTATTCATCCAAAGCCCCTGCACATTCAAACTCTATAAATAGAACCCCCAAAGTCTGAATTGAATACACCAATAAATCGTAACATTTCTAATATCTCGCATTTCCATACTATCTCTGCATTCTGAGTCCAAAAGCATTTGAAAGTTCGATGTTCTCGTAATTTGGTGTGCTCCTATTACAAGAACTCTGAGTCCAAAAGCATTTGAAAGTTCGATGTTCTCGTAATTTGGTGTGCTCCTATTACAAGAAGTTCGTCATTGTATCTTGAGAAACGATTGACAATATCGTAAGCAACTGGACGGGATAATATCGTTTTAAAGAAATAGTATTCAACGCTGTCCTCGACGATTACAAGTCTGTATTCGAATAAAAGTGCCTACATCTTCTACTCCGTAACAAATTCTGAAAGTCATCATGCAATATTGGATCATAGAGACTTCTATATAGGTATCAAATTGTCGGTTTTCAATTTATTTCAGCATTTAAAAATAAAAAGCTTCCAAAGAAATGAAAACCCCGTCATCCAAGCACAATCAAGGTTTCTCCAATATCCATGACGACTCACTAGCATCGCCTCAAAAGAACCAAGAAACTGAAATTGACACTAAATTGACCCATCAGCCTAAAGAAATCAACAATCGAACTAAATTAACCATATAACGCAGCAACTAAGCTCCGTTCATAAAACTATAAACAAAAAGACCAACATACTCACTCCTTCAAACCGGTTTAAGCTTTCCAGGTCGATTTTCCTGCGAAGAGAACTGAAATCCGCAGCAAAAATGCGGGTAACTCTTTTGGATAAACGGTCCTCAATTTTCGCTCCCAGTTTGACCAATTTTTGCTTCCATATCTACAATTAACATGTGAAAAACCTCATTTTTTGTTCTAATAGCCATATATAATAGTTCCAACCGTGAACGAGTCGAGAAACAACCTGCAGTTGGCCTGCTTTCACGCCGGCTTCGACAAGGAAGACAACCATTTGAGAAAACATTCCGTGGGGATCGGGCGGTGGAGATTTGCTCCTCTTTGGCGCCATTTCTGCTGGCTCACTCAGCTGGTAGGTGATGGAAAAATGACAGTGACTTCGTAAATTTTAGTATATCGAGTGGGCTTTCCACCCTTCTGGGCTTTGTTGGCCAATTTATCCTAGTTAGATGGGCCAGATATGCATAAACTAAAAAACCAAAAGGAGAGCTTCACATATGATAGAATATAAAAGTACGGCAAGTATCCATTGATTGAAACTATCACCCTTCTAACGCTCTTCCTTAATTTTTATTTTGTCAGAATTTCCTAGTTTATAGGCTTCTTTTGAGTTTTGACGTCAACCTTTTGGTATAATTACAAAGTATTTCATCATCTTTAAGATCAATTATAACCTGTTTCTTGTTCTTCCTGTTTGGCAAATGTTTTTTGGTATTGTTTGTTGAAATTGAATGAAATTGGGCTTCATTTTGGGGCTAGAGTGGAAAGGAAATTAACGTAGTTGTGTCTCACATTGATTTAATAATGCAATTGGTGTAGTTTATATAAAGTTTTATTCTAATGAGTTATAAGATTGTCTAGTGAAAAGACTCTCTCTCGCGCATGCCGGGGTGCAAATCAAGGGCCCGAATTGCACTGGAAAGGGTTGATTTGTGCGCGTAGGCGACCTGGGCGCGTCAGGACCAAAAATGGTCACATAGTCTAATCCCGCTTTTGCTAAATTTTCTTTTTCGCCCGTGACTCTTCACATGCACGAAGAGACACAAATTGTATTGATTGTTTATTCAATATAGGCATGCCAAAGGATTATATTGATTGTGTATTCAATAGCATCCCAAATGACTACCAGTACATGTCTTTTGGTGTGACTAGTTAGTTGAAGAGTCCCACGTTTTCTTATATATACAAAAACATTCTCCATTTCAATACAACACTTCCTCCATTCACGCTTCCTCCATTCTCTCTTCGTTCCGCATTGATACAGTGAAGTTGCAGTTCAGTTCGCCGGTGTAGCGTAGCCTCGTGCTTCGGTTACCTGCTCAGTTTCGTCGTTATACCCTGGGAAACTGACACTGCATGCACCTATAAGCAGTCGGGCGTGGTGAAATCTGTTTCATGGGAGCTGTGTTCTGACATAGGCCTCGATTTACTTTCGTTCCTAGCACTGTTTTCTTACGTTTATTTATTGTAATTCTAAATTGTATATGTTATTTACCCCTCTATTGGCTAACGTTGTTCCGGCGAGCTTTTCATTGTCTTTGTTTATTTGTTTAGTAGCTGTGATTTGAGCTGCCAATGATGGTTCCTACTATATCCTTACCTGAGAAATGTTCTTTTGGTTTTTCCACCCCGGCTTCTATGATATCCAACATGTTGTTAACTGCCTCACCAATTTATTAGGGATTTATGAATGTTTTTATTACGTTGCTTGAGAGGATCAACTTGCCTTGTTTCTGCGGCAACTCATGAAAAGTTTTATAATAAAAGTTAGTTCTTATTTGAGTGAGCAATATCTATTTTTTAGAATATGTATTGGTATTATGATAAGTATCTCATTTTATTTCCTATATTTTTCTACAGTGTCCAGTGTGTTAGGTTCAGAAAAGATATAATATTGATTTTGATAACAAACTGGTTTCGGTATTTCTGAATACATTTATAAATATTTCTGAAACATTTATTAATACATTTCTGAATACAATGCCTCAAAGTCACATATTTATAATCATCAAAATAAAAATTATTTCGATTTATAATACCATATGATAGAGGTTGACTTGTGTGATTATAAGTTGCTTAATAATATTAGATGTGAATAAATCTATAGATATAGATGTCATAATGATATAAAACTCTAATCTCCTGTAGAAATTTAAATCTGAAACTGGAAATATTTGATAAGATGAATGCACTTTATGTTATTACAAAGAAAATATGACAGTTTGTTCTGAAGAAAGTGTAACAAAGCTACACCTCTTTCTCCCTTTTGTGCTTGAAAATCTTCAAATTAGTCACAAATTCATTAATACACTTATCCGAGCTTCCCCCTTCACCAACAGCCCTTATAGCCAAAACCCTCCATTTTCTTGCATTCCTCCTAATAACCTCACATTTCTCCCCCTCCAACACCTCTTTCAAGCAAAACAAAACCTCTTCACTCCTCACCACACCAAACTCATCCTCTCTACACCTGACCCCCAACCCCCACACCTCCTCTATGAACTTGGCATCAGTCATTTGATCCGACCACTGCGGTATCGCCACCATCGGGACTCCCAACGACAGCCCTTCAACCGTCGAGTTCCATCCGCAATGCGTCACAAAGCATCCGACGGCCCCATTCGCCAGCACCTCGAGCTGGTTGCACCATGACACGATGAGCCCGCGATGTTCGGTGGCTTCGAGGAACTGAGACGGGAGTTTGTGGCGTTCGGAGTCTCTTACGACCCATAGGAAGTGTGTGTTGCCACGCATCAGTGCGTATGCTATTTCTTCGGTTTGTTTCGAGGTTAACTTAACCATGCTGCCGAAAGATATGTATGCGACCGATTTCGGTGGTCTGGTTGCGAGCCATTTTGCGCAGTGGTCGTTCAGAGGCTTCCATAGGCTGGCTCCGTAGCCCTTGTCTCCTTCGATCCTTCCATCTAGGTAGTAAGATGGCACCATTGGTCCCACCAGTTTGGCTGGCCATGACTTTGCCACACTTTTCGCCTCCTTTTATTAAATTAAAAAAAAACACATGGTCGGAGATTATTATTTATAATCTTAAGGTTAATTGCATGCTAGCTAGGAAAGAGATATATATCAGAGACTAAAAGTGACCAATGGTTAATATATTGCACTAACCGGATATATATTCATATTTTAGGAGCCAAGTCAGCACACCGGATGAAAGAGTACTTGAAATATCTTAATTTAGAAACAGTAGCAGTTATTTTGAATAAAAATAATCAAAAGTAGCTTTCAAAACGTGGGCTTCTCTACGCTCTAGTCTCTAGATATATACATGATGACGTCTTGAATAAAAACTAATCTGGGCACGTATCCGGGATACACGAACGTTAGTCAAATTAAAGAATTTGAGTGAAAATATATAGTTTTATATGCCAACGTATGTCTCATCCACCAGTGAGCACTTTAACCTACGTACCTTGCCTTCCAACTCTTGGAACGAGTTACAAAAAACAAAATCTGCCTTGTCCAAGTTGGAGAACTGACTCAATTTCATAGCCAGGTAAGCCGGGTAGCTTTCGGGTTCCTTGATGAAACCAGGCACATCACACGCCTTTAATGGCGGCAAACCAGCCAACACCAGAGGCTCCTCGTCTTCCACGTTCACCGGTAAAGCTAGCGTTCCGTTGTGAATGTGGCAGAAGATCGCGCAGACCACCGCCGAATTCGTGAAGAACGACGCGCCAAGTATGCCATGTTTCCGGGCTACATCAAGGGCCCATGGGAAAAAGGAGTCATAGATAATGCAAGTTATCGGGAAGCTGGTTTCTTGGTACTTGTGGACCAGTTGTGAGAGTGTTCTGGTCCCATTTTCTTTGAATGACTTGAGGTAAGCATCTTCATCCTGTGCTTGAGTGAAGCCACCCTGATCGAACCCGTCGGAGATCCCCTCCACCGCGACACCGGCGGCATGGATGGATTTGACGGTGTAGCGGGTGGTGGCTATGGTGGCCTTGACCCCCTTCGAGGCCAGGCTCTTGGCGAATTGGAGGAGGGGGTTTATGTGGCCTTGCCCCGGGTACGGGAGGACTACTATATGGGCAGTCCTCGTCTGTCTCCCATTTCTTGATTTTCGAGCAATGTAATTAATTAGTGTAGCTAAATCAGATTGAATTGGGCTATGAGTACGATCTTCTATGAAAAAAAAGGGGATCTCCATTTATATAGACATCAAAACAAAAATTGTTGGGCAGTATTTCACATTGTTAATAACTATTCTCTCTTTGAATTGTAGAAAAATAAAAACACGATGCGGAAGCCATTACCGTCACATTTATACCATTTTGCCGTATGTAAACGAAATCCTTCCATTCAAAGGTAAAAATTGTTGCTTTTTCAATAACTAACATCAAAGTGTAAATTCTCTTTTCTGGAACTTGGCCATGACAAGTGACTCGAGATGGAAGATATCATTGTAATTAATTACAGGTGTCAGCAATACGCCCAATACTATGAAAGGCCATATGTCATGGTGGAGACGTCATGCCTGACGTAAGCAACTTTACGTAACCCCAGATGTCAGCAACAGGTCTCCGCTGTCGCTGATTCTAGACAAGAGGTAGATGACTTTATAGATATTTAGAATCATCTATTCATACAAAATTTTCAATTAAAGTATAATAAAGTTGCAATGAATTTTGTTGGTTCAGATTTGGGGTGTGATTTTTTATTTTATTGTGTTCTCAATACTGAATACATATTTCCGTGTCCCAACTGCTAATTTTCTTAACGAAATTCATCTAGTTTATATTATCTTATATTACATTTTTCCATGATCAGGACTTGGGAGTCTGTATAGTCAAATCGCATTCGGGCTTCTCGATACTACCTGAATAAAATAGTCTTGGAATTGTCTCAACAATACATGTTGGGTTTTGAAGATAATTTAATTGGGCCAATAAAAATATGGATTGCCGTTTTATATGACCCTGTCAAGTACCAGGTCCGTCGGACCAGGTCAGACCAAGTCCCCCGATATGCCCAACAACCCGATTGACACCTAGTTCACGCAATCTATTCACATCCTAAAAGTTAGATCCAAAGAAAAAAGTCCATAACATTTTTTTATTTATAGGTTGCAAACACATCCAAAAGTGATTGCATCACACTCCAATAGCTTCATATAAATTTTATATTATAATGTACACGTACTATGTGATACACATCTTGCACAAAACTTAAATATAAGCAAACGTTATGAGAATATTTGATATCAAGAATCTAAATTTCTAATAACCAAGATAGATACATCAAGTGACATTATTTTTCTCAGATGGACCAAAATTATTGTGCGTATTAGAATCTGAGATCCACCTACAAAATGGAACTCTTCCGATGATTCAGTGTCCATGGAACATGTTTGTTATTGGATGACTTATATATTAATTCTCCTAAAGAGCTAATCTTGAGGAACACCTTTCTAACATTCTGAATCGAATTTTGTATAAATAAGTGACAATAGATGATTCGTACGGTTCGGTTCGGTTGTTGGGGCAGCTAGATGAGTCTCCTACTACTTGGATTACACAACACGAATTCCCTCGAATCCACGATGAAGCACACGAGGTTTTTCGGCCCCCATTGGGAGGGAAACATCACTGGGTTTCGGAGAGGGAGATTCCATTGGTCCAGCACGTCTCCTCTGAGGCTATGGGTCTTCAGAACAAAGGCTCCACTGGAAGAGTCAGCCGATAGGAGCAAAAGGTTGGGGCTTTTCCGAAAATTTTCGTCGTCTAGGCGCTTCAAATAACCAGTAGAGATCAAAGATTTCCACTTCTTGCAGATGATCCTTTGTTTCATGAGGGCTATCGAGTGCAATCATGATAGTATTTCCTCCACTGCTTCGTCCGGCAGAATGCAGCCATCCTTGTCTCCTTCTCCATCTCCTAATATTGCAGATGCCATCTTCATCTGTATGTATACTTATTAACATATGTATATAGTGTAGGTATGTATATATTTATTATAGGATTTGGGACCTAGAATTTGGACCAAACCAGGTGTGCAAGGAAATATTGAGTTGAACATGGAAACATTTTCTTTTTTATTATTCCTTCCAATGATATGGATCTTTTGTTGTGGTCTTCTGTGCTTGCAAGAACAAGTAAACACCAAAGAACAGAAACAGCAGAACAATCGAAGGGGTCCTGGTTAGTTCACAGTTAAGCAAGCAAGCACAATAATACAGTCGGGAACCAGATCTGGTCGGATTTGGAGGATTGATTCAGATACCAAGCCAAAGACCCTTCATATTGACACCAGCCTAACACAGAGCACGGACCAGACACAAGAACAGAGAGGATAACACTTAGAACACATAGCCCAGCCACCACCAGAGACCACAGCTATGCACAGAGCCAACTACCCTCAGAATACACTTACCACGCCAAGACCCCTCATCTCTAGAGACCAGATCCTTCACAGAACTGAGATCGAGGCTAAGACAAGAAGAGATCGTGGTTCTCTCACAGATAACGACGATGAAGCTCACAGAGAGGGACGGATAAGAGAGGCGGCGTAGAACTAGGGTTAGGGTTATAATTGAGAGAGAAGGTTGAGTGTATAATGCGTCAGCTATACACACAAAGGTGGGAGTATATAACAAATGAAGGCCAGGATTCACGCCAGAAATCAAGCGGCTGGGATGGAAAGTATGTGCTGGGCTTGGGCTGGGAATAAATGGGATCGGGCCAGCAATACTTGGGCCACACTTGCACATTCTCCACCTTGGTCCAAGTACCGTGCTCTAGCGTAGCTTGCAGTCCAGTGTCACCCTTGGTTTCATCACAACCAAGAGAGGTGTGTTCTCAACACACAGAACCTTTCAGGTGGTAGCAGATAGCTACAACCAGCAACTTCCATTTGCCAATAGCAAAGGGAGCACACAGTACCTGCAAGACGAGGGTTAGTCACATGTATCAAATTTCAGAATTTTTAAATATGACATGAACTTACTAACAGGCAGACATTTTGTACCCATGTCTGCAGGATTGTATTCATAGGGTATCTTTTCAAGGAAGATCAACCCTTTGGAGACAATATCCCTGATAAAATGGAACCTAACATCTATATGTCTAGTTCTATCATGAAACACAAGGTTTTTGCACAGTTGAATACCAGATTGGCTATCAGAAAAAACAGTGACGTTATCTGTTAACATACGATTTCACTTAACAGACCTCTAAGCCATAAGGCTTCTTTCAAAGCCTCTGTTATAGCTATATATTCAGATTCAGTTGTAGATAAAGCAACAATATGCTGGAGTTGGGATTGCCAACTAACACATGCACCACACAAAGTAAACACATAAGAAGTGGTAGACTTTCGGTTGTCTTTATCATTAGCATAGTTAGAATCTACATAGCCAGTGAGTTCAACACCTCTATCACATTTAGAAAACATGAGGCCATAGTTCGTAGAGTTCTTAAGGTATCTAAGGAGCCATTTTACTGCATTCCAGTGAACTACACCAGGATTGGACATATATCTACTTAGGCAGCTTACAGAATAAGCTATGTCTGGCCTAGTACTGACCATCATATACATGACAGAACCTATGACATTAGAATAGGGTACATTCCTCATGCTGTTTATGTTAGTTTCAGATTTAGGACATTGATCTTTATTTAACATAAAGTGAGCAGTAAGTGGAACAGTCACAGCAGTAGCATTAGACATACAGAATTTGTTTAAAACATTTTCAATGTAGGAAGTTTGATTTAAACAAATGGTAGAATTACCCCTATTTCTAATATGTTCATGCCCAAAATTCTCTTAGCATCTTCTAAAAATTTCATGTCAAATATAGAACTTAGAAATGACCTAACATGATTGATTGCACTCATAGAAGGACTGATTAAAAGCATATCATCCACATAGATCAGCAAGAAAGTAGGCACTGTTTCAGTGTCTTTGAAATACAAACAAGAATCATATGCACTACTTTTAAATTTCAAAGCTAGCATACATTTATCGAACTTTTTTATTCCACTGTCTAGGGGTTGTTTTAAACCCTACCAAGATTTCTTTAGCAGCACACATGATCAGACTTAGATTTGTCAATGAATTCCTCTGGTTGTTTCATATATTTTAATTCATCTAATTCACCATGTAAAAAGACCGTTTTAACATCTATTTGTTTCATTCCCAATCAAATTGTGCACACAAAGCAAGCATAATTCTGACAGTAGTGAATTTTACAACAAGAGCAAATATTTAAGTATAATCAACACTTTTTTTTTGTAAACCCCTTAGCAACTAGCCTAGCCTTTTATCTAACAGTGTCACCTTCACTTTTAATTTTAAATAGCCATTTACAGTCCACAACAGAACAGTTTGTTGGTTTAGACACAAGTTCTCAGGTTCTGTTAACATGTAGGCAGTTAATTTTCTCATGCATGGCAGTTAACCGCTCAGAAGATTTGTTAGATTTTGGGACTTCGTTGTAAGTCTTTGGTTCATTACTGTCGATTTCTTCAAATACATTGAAGGCATGGGATGTTAAATGGAAGTCTTTGAGCCTAGCAGGCTGTTTTATATTCATCCTATCCCTATCCCTAGCTAACAGGTAATCATTTTGTATGTTGTCATTTATCAATTCTAGATTATTAGGCAAGGTTACAGCAGTGTTAGGAAGTTCAGTTTCATCGGGATTAAGTTGTTCAATTTGTGAGGGTTCTTGATCATACAGGGCATTAGGCATTATGTTCAGTGTCTCCACCTTATCAGGTTTATGCTCACTGTTAGGGGTTTGGACAGTTAAACAGGGAAATTCAGATTCATTAAATGTGACATCCCTACTGATTATAGTTTTAAAACCCGGTTCACCCCTAACCCAGAGCCTATACCCTTTGACACCCTCAGGATAACCTAGAAACACACATTTCACAACCCTAGGTTCAAGTTTATCACCTTTCTTGTGGACAAAAGCAGCACATCCAAAGGTTTTTAAATAGGAGTAGTCAATTTCTTTACCAGACCACACAATCAGGAAATTTTCCATTTAAAGGCACAAAAGGAGATCTGTTAATTAAATAGGCAACAGTTAACACACATTCACCCCAGAACCTTTTTGAAAATCCTGAGGATACAAGCATACTTCTCACTCTTTCAAGTAAGGTTCTATTCATTCTCTCTACAATCCCATTTTGTTGTGGGGTGTAGGGGTTTGTTTTATGCCTTTTAATATCAGATTATTCACATAATTCATCAAACAGTGAGTTACATAATTCAAGCCCATTATCTGTCCTAAGGATTTTAATTTTCTTATCGATTTGGTTTTCAATCATAGTTTTCCAAGTTCTAAATTTTTCAAACACGTCGGATTTATTTTTAAGCAAGAAAACCCATAATTTTCGTGAATAGTCATAAATCACAGAAATAAAGTATCTACTGCCCCCTTGAGTGGATTCACTCGAGGGGCCCTATTTTTAAGCAAGAAAACCCATAATTTTCGTGAATAGTCATAAATCACAGAAATAAAGTATCTACTGCCCCCTTGAGTGGATTCACTCGAGGGGCCCCAAACATCAGCATGTATGTAATCAAGTATTCCAGAACAAGCAAATTGTTTAGGTTTAGGAAGAGCAGGAAAGTTGACCCTATGGTGTTTACCATATATGCAGGAATCACATAAAGGAACATTAGAAAGTTTATAATTATCAAAACAGCCTTGTTTTGTGTAATATTTCTAGACCTCTAGAACTCATGTGTCCTAATCTTTTATGCTATAGATCAGTCATATCAATTTTCACATAATTTATACTGGTATTACCATAAACAGAATTTACATGACAAACATATAAGTTATTAAGTTTTACAGCCTTAAATAACACTAATGATCCTTTTATTATTTTCATATACCCATTCCCCCATCTGCCCTCTAACCCCTCATCTTCTAGAGTAGCATATGAAATAAGATTGTTACACAAAGCAGGAACATGTCTAACATTCTTTAAAGTCATAACATAACCAGTATCAAATTTTAGACAGACATCTCCAATATCAGCAATTTTACACTGTTTTTCATTAGCTGGTGACACAAAACCGTTGTTCACATTGTGTAAGTAGAAAAAAAATTTCTTAAAGGAGTCATGTGATAGGAGCATCCAGAATCAAATAGCCAATCAGTCTCAGTCACAGAGGGAGTTTTCACAGAGTTAACAGAACCATCACATTCAATCACCATAAAAACATCACCATAATTTTCTATAGAATCAGTAGCTTTATTTACTTGTTCATTCTGTGGTGTGTTATTTTTCCTGAACTTATCTTTCTTAGGATGAGGGAACTCAGCCTTGTATGGACCTTTCTCACCACAGTTATAGCAAGTTCTGTTCCCTTTGTACTTAGGTCTTGACCTACTCCGGCTATTATCCCTTTTATGCCCCATATGGTTCCCATGTCTAGTTTTAGACCTACCCCTGACATGCATTACTTCAACCCCATTAGGTTTAGTTACTTTGTAGGTCTTAAGATCTAGTTCTTTACTTTTTAGATCACTTATTACTGTGTCTAGAGTAATTACGTCCATACCATATTTTATAGCTGACTCTAAGGCGGAACGCTCCCCTACCGATGTATTTTTACATCCCACAGCTTCGGCAGATCGCTTAGCGGAGGAGAATGGTGCGCCAGAGTCAATACTGATCAGGATCGAAGTCGGATTCCGATACGTCAAGGTCATCCTTTTTGATTGACTATATTTGAGTCTTTGGAGCACTTTAGGATTATATTCCGTGCCGAGCATTGGTGTTTTGTTCGAAAAATATGAGAATCCATATTTGATTATCGCGTGTTGTAAGAAAAAAACCGAATCGGAAAAGAAATATTTTTTTTGTGATCTTACATCAGCAAAGTCATCGGGGATGGCGTTTTAAAGCATAATTGGAGTGTAGTCATCTATATTTTTGTCCCCTCTTAATTTTGTATCCTGTATTAATTTGTAAACACATATAAATTCCCATCCATGTCCTTATTTAAATCAAGTTTGAACCTAAAGAATTTTTCAAGTAAGAACATTTTACTGGGCAGAGAAGTTTCAGTATACAGTTCTTGTAATTTCTCCCAGAGGAGTTTAGCAGTGTCTAGTTTACCACATTTCCTTAATACAGCATCAGGTAGGTTCAAAATTATAGAATAATACGCAAATTCATCATCTTCTTTTCTTTTTGAGGCAGGAACATCCTCAGGATAAGCATCAGTATCAATTGCTTTAAAAACTTTTTGTTCGATTAAGATACCTTTCATTGTTGCCAAATAGAAAAGTCAGATTTACCATTAAAAGGTTCCTAGCTATACGAGGTCACAACAGCCATCTTAACACAAGAAGTACAGAAGACAGATATGACACTCACACAAACCAAGCAGCAGAATCAGCAGACACACAAAGCACAACAGAAACAACAGTTTTGAAAGGCTTAGAACCGCAGGTAAATCCCAAAAATAGTAAACTGTCAGCAAACACAAAACAGGCAGTAATACGTAGCTAAGTCCCAAAAACAGTAAGCAGGCAATACTACACAGCTAAGTGCACAAGGTAGGAACTGGGCAGGGGGTTCCAAGCACATGAGATTCCTCAACACACTCACGGTGTGCAGTCAAGGTGCCTTTGTTTGGGACTCCCTGCCTAGCTCTGTGGGGGGTAACGCGAGGTAGGCTCACGCTACCTGTCCAGAGGTACTACAACACACAGTAACTTGATTTTAGGTACTGCACAGTGTACAGTACACTTCACAAGCACACAAAGGCAGAGATACTTACAACCCAAAGGCCAACACTTTGGGGTTAGGGTTCCCGTGAGCTGGTATTCAACCTCCCCACGAACTGGACAACCCACCGCCGACGGATCTGGTTCCACACGCTCGAACCAGTGCTCTGATACCACTATTGTGGTCTTCTGTGCCTGCAAGAACAAGGAAACACCAAAGAACAGAAACAGCGGGACACCCGAAGGGGTCCTAGATACCAAGCCAAAGACCCTTCGTATTGACACCAGCCTAGCACAGAGCACGAACCAGACACAAGAACAGAGAGGATAACGCTCAGAACAGATAGCCCAGCCACTACCCGAGACCACGGCTACGCACAGAGGCCGCCAGCTACCCTCAGAATACACTCACCATGCCAAGACCCCTCGTCTCTAGAGACCAGATCCTTCACAGAACTGAGACCGAGGCTGAGACAAGAAGAGATCGTGGTTCTCTCACAGAGAACGACGATGAAGCTCACAGAGAGGGACGGAGAAGAGAGACGATGTAGAACTAGGGTTAGGGTTACAATAGAGAGAGAAGATTGAGTGTATAATGCGTCGGCTATACACACAAAGGTGGAGAGTATATAACAAATGAAGAGCCAGGATTCGCGCCAGAAATCAAACGGCTGGAATGAAAAGTATGTGCTAGGCTTGGCTGAGAAATAAATGGGATCGGACCAGCAATACTTGGGCCACACTTCCACATCTTTATTTTCACTTCTTATATTATAAAAAGAAAAGAAGTAAGCAAATAAAATCTACAGGAATTCACTTTGATATCAATGAAACTTAAAAAATTTAGGAATCTCCTTTGATATCAATGAATCATGAAACTTAACAATTTTATCATGGTACTTTTAAAATCTATCCACACAAACACACCAAAAAATAAAAAAGGTTTTCATCACGTACGTTCCATTGGGATTTACAAACATTAAATTTGGAGTACTTTTCAAGGCGTGAGATTGGAAGAAATCAAATACCGTATCTTTTTGTTGCTACAAGTATGGGCAATTATTAGGGAAAAAATTGTAATTTTAATCCGCAAGTTGTTCTATTTATTTGTTTATTTATTTATATGTGTAATAACCCATTACGAGGAATGTAAACGAATTGAATAGGTTTACGTCTTTACGAGCTTTTCGAACTGACTTGATAAATATTTAATTTGTACACGAGCTTGTCACATTCGAGATGAAGTCGAATATATTCAGATTTTTTCGAGCCGAACTTGAGTCAAATTATATTGATCGAAAGAAGAGCTGCTTGCAAGCTTAATATTTTATTAAAATAATATATTTATAAATTAAATTTGAATTTTTCGAGTGCTTATTTCCGTGGAATAATGTAATAGTTCACGAACGTGTTTTAAACTTTCAAGTCGAATCAAACTTGATCTTTAATTTGAACCGAATCCGGGTCAAATACTTTCGAAAATTTAAACCTAGAATCGAACTCGAAATTCAAATGTAACTAATTCGAACCAAATACAAACCTTAAGGCTCCGCTTGGTTGGTAGGATATGATTGATAATGTAAACTGAGTTTGAATGATAATGTTGAAAAAACAGTGTGATTATTAATATGTGAGGTTTAGGTGTTTCTGTTTGGTTCAGTTATAAAAAGAAGGATAAAATACTGTAGTAGGTAAGCTTTGACCAAAATACCCTCCTTTATTCTAACCACAGGGGTGAAATTGCATTCCAACTTCAACATCAATCCCTTTACCTACCCGATTCGAAAGTTGCTGCTGAAGAAGAAGAAAACCTAATCGACGCATTCAACAGCGAAGAGCGAGAGCTTCGGTTCAATGTCGCTTCCACGGGGTTGTCGTACATGACTTGTCGAACCCTTTCGTTCTTTGATTTGAAGGTTTGATTTGTTTTAGTTAAGTTCGAAAATGGTGCAGTCGATCGGTGTATATTGTCTTCAATTTGGTTAACATGTTTTGTCCTTTGTCATTCGTTTTCAGCATTTCCAATCTCATGTTATTGACACACTTGTGTCACCGTGGTGAGCATATCCACGTAATTATGTTTTCGGTTTCTGTTTGTTTTCCATTTTCAAAGCGTTGTTGGTACACACAGTGCATGTGCTTGCAAGTCTACGATTTATATGGAGTCTTTTTACATAAGCCTTATTCGTATACACAGGCAACTCAGTTAGTCGGGATGGTGGAATGATGTTAAGTTTACTGAATGAAAGTTCGAGTGCGGTGTTACCTGGATCTTTTTGTTTGAATGCATAGTGATGCACTGATACAAGGAAATTGTGCGATTGAGGCTATTAATTATCAGTCGTATTTAGTTTACTACGAGCTAGTAATTATTGTGAGAGGGGGTTCCATCAATGTAGCATTCCTGTGTGAAAGAAAATTATTGGTCTTATGATTTTTGCAAGAAGCGTATGAATTATCTTTTCTTCATTTTTGGAAGAATTTTTGTCTAGTAGAGAGTCACATTCTGTCTTCTGTAATTTTGTAAGCAGAAAACTAACATGATACAAATCATGTAGGACTGTCAATTGATTATCCCTCCTGTAGAACATGTAGGTTTCACGCGTCTATGTCGAATGTGTTAATTTTTCGTATCATATGCTTACATTATAATTGCAGATTGAAGTTGCACGGTATCACAACGATCGTGGCATACTCATCAAGTTATTACCCCTCACCTGCCAGTGCACAATGGTGTATTTCGTACCTTCTCATTTCCACACATATTTTTTGAAAGCTTATATGCGAGTACAACTATGTGGTGTTACAATATTTCCGTATGTAATGCGTACCATGTCACTGAAAGCATGTAACTGATTGGAAAATTTACCATGTACGTTACTGTCTTAAATTTTTCCCGAAGTAATTGCGCGAATATGCATTTGTAATATACAAAGGCATAAGGTATGCTTCCACTCGGTGTTCATTACAACTGTGAGAAAACTGGTTGTGTGATATGTTCTCATGATATTTCTTTGAATAAAATTAAATTTTTTATGATAATATGGTGCATTTGAGCCGAAAGCATACGTAGTCTTTGTTGGTCGAGAACCCGGTGTGTACGAGAAATGGTGTGAAGCTATCAAACAAGTATGTGATTTCCGTGGCGCATGTTATAAAGGGTATGAAAGCATTAAAGAAGCAGAAGAAGCTTTTTGTTCGTTCCTGCAAGAACCTGATGCCACACGTTTCCGTGAAAAATGTGGACTTGCAAAAACAGAAACGGCTTCTACATCAAGGCCCTATCGACCAAAGAATGCACAGAAGTTGGTAAAGGTCTTACGAGATTTAGCAGTTGAGATTCACAACCATGCTGTAAGAATGGCGAAGGTAGTAGAGGAGATAGGAGAAATACTTGATGATATGCAAGTTAGTGATGAAGTGTAGATTTCGGAAACAAGTGTGTTTCCTTCTCAAATGTTTTGACATGTAGATATCTACTCACGCAGCAATGTATTATTTTTAACTATACGGTGATGTTGTAACTGACTGTGTTGGTGAGTAATGGATCTGTGTTAACCCATAACTTGTTGGTATTAATAACAAAAAAAAAGGCGGTTCATCCAGCGTAACATCACTGTACTTAGCCATATGTATGACAATTGATTAAGTGAAGAAGAGGTAACAAACTGGCATATGTCCACCCTTGCTTATCCATTGATTTCTAACATTGCCTTTTACTCTAACATTGTTGTTTTTTTTGCAGAGACTGAGCAACAGGTCAGCTCATCTTGTACAACAATTTGTTCGCTTAAAGGTTCTGTGGAGTCAGTACATGCTGATGCAGTGGCAGTAGAAGTTATGGAGGTACAGGTTAACAAAAATTGGTGAATGTGTAAATTATCTTCTCGTTACTGTAATTTTTTCCGCCTAAAACTAAGAACTGTTATGTAATCTTTCATTCTTTACCTGTTGCATGCAGTGTTATTTTTTTAATGAAGTATAGAGGCATTATTTTCAGACGTGTGAGTCTTGAAACGTGGTGCACAACCATGTTTGTTGTTCTAATTTCAGGTTGTTCACGGAACAGCTAAATAAAATATATGCAGTAACTGAACTGCACTGTGCCTTTTTTTGTGCAGTATTATGTCCTTACATTTTTTAAATTTTGTACACTGTGATGCTTTAGTTCTATTGTGTAATAAATGAGGTATGCTTTACTTGCAGGTATATTTCAATGTCTTTGCAGGTACACATGATTGATGTAGAAATGATTGATTGACTCATATTTATTACCAGTTTGGTGGTTACATTAAACCTCGTACTAACTTAAATAGGCTTCCAGGGTGCTGTTTTTGGTTAACACTGCTTTTTATTCTTCAGCAATCTCGATTGTCTATTAAACTACATCAGGGAAAATGTCTGTTGCTGCCAAAAGTGGTTCTGAAGAAATCGTTACAAGCAATTATATTGTACCGCTAATTGATTTGTCTTTCGACGACGATGAACGAAACAGCAATGGTGACGCAAAGTCGTGTGATAGAAAGAGCAAGTTGGGAACATGGGTGTAGACATACCAAATGTCAAGAGGATGAAGTTCAACACTGACAAAGAAACACCTTTGAAGACAACAAAAATTAAAAACGTTACAGCGAAGGTCAACAACGCCGACGGGGAGAAGAAGTGTGGAGCATCAGCTCCCATTGTCATAGACATCTCGGATGATTCTTCTGGCTAGCTTGTTTGTTTCAGAAGTCCAGCGAAGGCATATCCTATTAGTTATAATTTTGGTCATGTGTATCATCTATCAAAGTGTAGTTTTGTGCATCCTGGATTATGTAACTATGTAAAGTTTAGGGTTGTTGCTTTCCAGTACCTTAGCTTGTACTCCAGGCAAGGTGATCGGTTTCGTGTTTGCTGGTTCCTGGATCTGTCTTTTGGGTAGTATGAATTTTATTCATGGGTTATATCTATGTTGGCACCTTTTGATCTGTGATTCTTTGCTTTTGAAGATCTGATCGGGCGAATAGGAGTTCTTGGCTGGTTTTGCCTTAGTTGTGAATGTATGTATGTGTGTTGGTATTATCGTGTTCTTTTAGCATTTTTGAATTAACGAATGTTTTACGAAACTATGTTTAGTTTCTGTGGAATTATATCTGATTTTCTGAAATGTCAACTGTTTTTTAAAGTGATCTGCCTTTACGTGACAAAAGGAAGGATTTTTCTTTTACGAACGCACCCTTGAATATTTTTGAGACATTTATTACGGTACAATCACATTTATTTATCAGTTTTTATATGTTTGAGTGCTAAAGATCGATTATAGTTGGGCTATTTCCAAATTATAAAAAGAGTTGTATGATATGGGGTATGTTATGGAAAGAGCAATTATCATATCGATAATGCTTTGTCTTCTTCAGAATCACAAGTTCCCAGGTCATGTATTTGAGATTCGTCTTCCTCGGTGTGCATGTGTTACTTTTCCAAATAGCCTCAATCTGTGATGTATATTAAAGCACTGGCTTGACTCGCCAGTAGTAAAAAAAAATTAAAGTTGATTGTCAGAAGCTATGGTTACCAATATATTCACAGTACCATCAATGGAAAAAACAATGCCATGTGATAATATATGTGAAACAATTTCGATAGAAACAATGCAAATACTAGGTTCTACTATGTGAAATATATGAACTTTTAAAACGTAGGAATTGGTTTGAAACATGTTTTGTTCATTCATGAAGGCAAATATTGGATATATATTAACATGTCTTGATCTGGATGTATCTCATGTGATCGATCATGTTCGAGAAATTTGTCAAGGTTTTGGTCAAAGTGCATCTTTAACCAATTAATAATTTTGGATTAACAATTCTGGTGGAGTTGACTGTTCCACTTTGAACAGCATAGTTGCAGCTAGGAAATACAGAAAACAAACAACTATCAAAAAGTTTCAGTTCTTCTCACATTCAAAACCAAACAGAAAACTCATCAACACAGAGATTCCATCCTATGGATCAGACCACAAGTAGGCTGCCACCACCACCGGCCACCATCAGAATCGGAGCTGAGGAGAATGCTCTTCGCCAAATTATTACTCGAAGAATAATAAACTTCCATCACCATGAGCTACATGTGATACCAAGCAACAAACATTAGTTTAATCCCATCCAAAACCACATATGATTCATAAGACCCAAAAGATTTCATTACAAGAATGCACAGACCAATTGTCGAACCCTTCCCACCTGGGTATTATGCATAGAAAGCAAATGTAATGCTGGCCATCATTCGAACTGAATCATTCTGTACAACAGCATATCCAACCACAGCAAAACTATACAGCATGCACTTTATTACATTGAGCCGCACATTATAATGAAGTGGTAACTATCAAAAGGCTTTCATATAAACTGCAGAGTAATGCAGACTCAGATTCAACAAATCATTGCATAAACAAGAGGTAATGAAAAGTGAGCATGAAGTACTTTCCCATAAGCACAGATTAATTACACACTCATGACCAATAGTTCTCAATAGCCAACTGCTTCAATATTCAAACAGGTAGAATAAACTACTGCAATTACATTCTTCGACTCACTTATGTAAATCTGAATAACAATTACAATAAATTCTACTGAATTAGTCAAACAACGACCATCGTATAATATTGAATAATCAAGATACAAGATCAAAATATAGTACACCAACATTCTTGTAATACAACTATTTACAAAATATAGTACTACAAAATGCCACACCAATATCAACATAGATGCTTTAAGTTGCACCACATACAATAAATAACATACAGTCTTCCATATATTTAGACAGAATGCCACTAGTTAGTTACATTCAATCACCACGCAGTAACCTTCTAACCAAGGTTAATTTTCCTTTGTCATTTAACCGCTTGAATAAGGCCAAGTCGTTGTGATTGTTGAATAACAATTGAGCTGCGATCACTTGATCCTCCTCAGATAGTTCATGCATCTCATGCAATGCATCCAAAACCACGTCTTGTGCATCTGTTAAATTGTCTGGAGCTGCAAGTTGCTGTACCAAATCTTTCATTGTGAGTTTGGTTATATCAGCAAGGTTGTTGATGGCTGCGACTATTGCGTCATCCACCTCGTTCATTTGCTTCCTTTTATGCTCCTTCGAAGATGTTGAGACATTCGGTTTGGAGGATGGTGTATGTGTTTCAGAGATTGAGTCATCCTCCGCATGTGTAGTATTACATGCGAAAGCGTCTCCAAACTGGATTTCATTAGGTACATCATCATTGAGTTTGAGAACATCGTTCAAAGCATTCTGAAACGTCTGTGAGTGCTCGCCAGTTGCACGATCGTTTCCGAATATCTCGCATCAATCGGGATAATGCGTCCATTGCTTGTGTCGCATGCTTCGGAAGGTCGAGTCCGCCTGCGTTTAGAACATTGACTTACGAATTGCATGTTAAAAACCATTGAAAAATTTAAGTTATATAAACCTTGATAATTGTATCCCATGTCTCGTCGGTTGCGTCGACGGTATTGTCGGTGTCACTCCACCCCACACCGCTTTTTCCCAATAAAATAACTAATGTAGCATATGTTTTCTTCCATACGTGAACTTCGAGTTGATGTGCGGATTTCCACGTAAATCAGTACCCGGAATGGCTGCATTCATTGTCGATTCCAACAAAGTTAAATACCCAGGTTTAAATCCATTCTCGCTTTTCCACCCCTTTGTTATGACATCTTTTAGTGCTGTTATCAGTACATCCTTCTCACGTGGAGTCCATGTACGCCGTGTCTTCTCCACTTTCTTCATTCGACCTATTGCACTCCCACAGGTGTCTCCGCTTTCCATTTTTGAAGATTGTCTTTTATTCAGATCACCTGAAATGCACATGAACTAAGCTGTTACATATGAGCTCAGCAGAGTTAGCTGAAATTTTTCATGTATTCAAACATATTCTGGTTTCGAAGAATTGTTGCTTAAACACAAATAATTACATTCCAAACAGAAAGGGTCAACATATAATTCAATGTACACACCTAATTTCAGCTACAAAGAGCTTAATTTCACTATAAAATGTGCAATGTAACATGTTACAACAAAGAGTTTAATTTAATTATTCATGTTCCACATTGATAAAGCCAAGTCATCTCTCCAACAATCCCATCCCGCGGACGCCTCCAAAGTGCATATGAAATCTTGCCCTGTTTCGTGATACGGGCTGTAAACATCTTCACCAACTTCTTCCAAGGGATCTTCCGGCATCTACGTTCGTATGAAATTATGAAGTAAGATACAAGCTAGTATTATCTGGTTTTGAACTCGCAAATGGTAGAAAGATGGGCTTCGAAGAATGGCCCATATTTTTTTAAGCAAACCAAATGCTCTTTCAATTATGTTCCTTGCTTGTGAGTGTCTCCAGTTGAATAATTCATTGTAGTCTTGTGGTCCACACGCACGATTTCCCCACGCATCTCTATGATATCTTACTCGTCTGTATGGCGTCAAGAAACCCTCTACATTTGTGTAACCTTTATCACATAAATAGTAGCAACCTACAAACAAAATACAACTTTCACAACAAAAAAAAGTTGGGATGTCGATAGTTTAGGTATTTTTCAGGCGTCCCAATGTTGCAAAACCAGCCATTGAGCTGTTTTCAAGAAAAGTTCAAACCTCTTGGAACTTTCAAAGAATCTTCCCGAGTCAATGCATCTCTTAAAACCCTTGCATCTGCTGCACTACCCTCCCACCCAGTCAGTGCGTAGATGAAGTTCATATTACGATCACAGACCCCTAAAACATTCACTGCGATTGCTCCTTTTCTTGTTCTGTATCTTGCTTTGTCATGGACGGGTACATGTACAGCGATATATGTTCCATCAATTGCACCTAAACAACCCTGCAACATTGCAAGGTAATAATAGAGTGTTTATAATACGTCATTCATTGCATGCCAGCAAATTGCGAGTGTTCTACTTTAATCAAAACGCATAAGAAGAGGTAAACAGAGTATTACCTTGAACCACTTCCAATTATCGTGCCCACAAGTTTCATAAACAGGAGTTGGCTTCACAAGAAGGATATGATGTAGTTTCAGTAGGGACCGCATTACTTCGTGAAAATGGGCACTGATTGTTTGACCACTACATATGTAATCGTGGCCTATGACTCGGTTTTTTTTATGATGGGCTAGTATTGACAAAAAATGGCAACCTTCTCATGTACCGAGACATATCTAGAATCTACTAGTCCTCCTAAATTTCTTAAAATGTAGCACAATCTTCTGAATGCATTGCGATTCATACGCAAGTTCACAACACATTGACCATCTCCTGCTTCAATAATTCTGTGCATATGACTCAATTGAGCTGTAATTCTGCGGGTCATGCTGTACGAGCCTTGTGTTGTACGAGAGCTACGACGTGTCTTCAGATTACTTGTCATACGGAGTCGTAACAAAAGCAATACCAACAAAAGATTTTGACACAACATTTGATGTACGACGACAAGAAGAAAAATGTTTTTATGTTTACTATCCATCTTTCGCACACATTTGGAAAACAACAACAAAATAAGATTCAGTAAATCAATATCATTACAAAGGAATTATAGGAATAGACAAGTAAATTCATATAGTTAGGCATTGGTTAAAAAAATTATAGGACGGTTAAATTCATTCACTATTGTAGACATAGTGTTCCAGAATTATTTTTTCTGTCTGAACAACACATTTTGAAAGTTTCTTATGTAGTCTCCATTACACTATGGTAGTAGATTTACTAACTTCAACCATACTCAATTTTCTCATTCAAAAAGAACCATTGTTTATGCTTAAGTAATAACTGAAGCATTATCTAGGGACTCACATCCAAAAATCTGATCATATTCTGCTACAATCCTTTGTCGTTAACTACGTACGGATGCTTCACCTCATTGTTTGCAAATGGACAGACTTTTCTGTCCATTTGAAACCCAAAAAGAAAATTCTTTGGGCAAAACACCTAAGATGACTATAACATCATATCCATTCAACTATGGTTATAGTGTTATAGTTTTACTAACTGAAACCTTTTTCAAAACCGCTTTTAGGGATTTATATTTGCTCTTAAGTAGTCTTCACAGATTCTACCAGTTGTTATATCAACTCTTGCATCTGAATAGAACCGACAAGCAAATATGTTAGCAACAGGCAACAATTCCAGATTTAAACGCTGAGACGTACAGTAAGCTTTCGTTCTCCAAGATTTACTTCAAAATTTGAGGAATTTCGTTGTCTTCAAAGTTGAATTCAAAACTTCGACAGAGACTTTACAGAAACATAAAAACAGAAACTTGGTATTCTTCCTCTCTGATCCAACTTAGACGCACAACAGAAAATTTTTCAGAAACATTAATTGAAGGAGATACAACGCGTGGGTAAGACAGAAAATTGCAGTCGAACAATACCTACGTACCCGACAGTGGTGCGTCTAGTAAACGAGTCTTCAACAGCTCAAGCAAGCGCTTCTCGTACGCGATTCAGCAAGTTCACCAGGAAAAGTGCTGCCGACTTCAATTCATTGACGATGGAACTGTGTTAGTGTAAGGATTAACAGGGGTATAGTCGTAAAAGATGGCCAAGTTCTTTAAATCAGGCCTACCCGGACTAGTAAACCCATCATAATTGAAGGGATTGTTATAACTTGGTTTGGAGCAGAGATGTGATCAATCACGATTTGAAGGATTCACAGTCTTTGTTCAAAAACGTACCAAACATGTGATTGATTGTCAATCATAGGGTTATCCTGCGTACCAAACACAGCGTAAATATTTCCAGATATGACCGACATGATTAGTTTGTACCCCTGCCCGATACAGTGAAAGGCCATGTGTCATGGTTGAGATGACGTAAGCAACTCTACGTAACCCCATATTGCATAAGCCAAGCGGAGTCAGCATAATCCTCCATATTAAATAAAAACATCTCAACTACCGCCATCGAGTTGGTGGCGGAATTTGGCGTGGTTTGCCCTGTTGCTGGTTCTTGACAAGAGATAAACGACTTCTTTCATATTTAGATTTTCCTATTCTTAGTACAGATTCTAAAATGAAAGTATAATACAGATTCTAAAATGAAAGTATAATAATGTTTAAATGAATTTAGATTCAGATTTGGTGTCTGAGTTCTATTTTTTAGTGTTTTCAATAGTAATACATATTTTAGTATCCCTACTTACAATTTTATTAAAATTCATCTCCTCTATATAATCAATAATCATACAATTTTTCCATGATCAGCACTTGGAAGTCTGTTTTGTTAATCGCAATCGGGATTTCTCGTTGCTAGCTGAACAAAATAATGTTGGAATTGTCTCGAAAATAAATGTGTGGGGTTTTCAAGAAAATTTAACGGGGCCTAAAATCATTTGGATTTTCGTCTCTGTCGAACACACCCAAAAGACGATTCCGGCGATATGGATGACGGAGGATATTTGACATCAAGAATCAAAATTTCTAGTAACAAGGCTACATACATACATCAAGCTTGCATTATTTTCCAAGCTACCATAACCCCATTAACAATATTAAGGAGCATCAGAATGACACGGAGACCTCGACACAGCGTAAACAAACTGATGTGAAAATAATTTTTCCACAATCAAAGAGATTGCAACATAGGGAAAATAACTACTTTATAATACAAACGTCACATATTAATAATCGACGGTCAAGGACACTTGGTTCTGTTTCCATGTGTGGTCATGTCGGTGTAGCACGTCCCACACAATTCCCGGTTGCCGGAGGTGCCCGGCGGCACACATTTGCAGCGGGCGCAGCAAGTCCCGCAGGCCCTTGCGCACAAATTGGGCCTCGAGTGTAAGCTGCACCTCCCCTTGCATAATCCTCCACAATCTGCTCAAGTATAGATATTGATTCAAGTACTTTTAAAATATTTATTTATAAATTTGATTAAGATTGTGGGATAATAGTACCATTAATCTCTCTAGATTAAAATATTAAGTTCAAAACGAACGGAAATGCGGGAAAAGAAAGGGGGAAAGTAAAAAGAAAAAGAAGGGCATACCTAGATATGGCAAAAGCCTTCTATTTGCAGCACCATTCACTCCTCCAATTCCGACAGCACACGACACCTTCGACAAAACCAGGCAAACAAGATAAACACACACAATCGATAACAGAAGCAACAAGAAAAGAAAAACGAGCGAGAGACAAGAATTGGGGGAAATATATAGTGTATATGGTCACGTTTCATAGTTAATTACAGATGTTCCTTAAAGAATGATCCGCATTATGTACCTGTACCTGTACCTGTACCTGAGCCAGGAAGAAGAGTAAAAGGGCAGCTAGAACTATCTTACTGCAAGAACAAGAAGCCATTAGTTTTACTCTTTTGCTAAGGAAAGATTTGAAATTGAATATTTTTCTATCTTCCAAGTGATCAGATTTTATAGGAGCATAATTTTTGCGGGGTTACACTTAACGAGGTACTTCATACTTGGTGACTACTCTTGTCTATCTTTGTGTGTCATCATTTTAGGCCCCACTTCTGAGAATCAGCCAAACAACCATCATTACCCCCATATATTGTATATATTCAAAATATATATATATTTCGCAGAAATAATTGATTAATTTCAACTAATCTATTCAGTAGAGTGAATATAGAAAATAAATAAAGCTGGGTCGTCCATGGGAGTGGACAACTGTCCATTGACGTGCCTGTAAATTTTATAGCAAAACTCGGAGGAATCCAGCCATATTCCAGTTGGATTCACCATTCATTTTGATCGTCAGATATTTCAATGGATGGGGCCCTGTGGCTGGGAAACACAAGCCGGAGGGATTTTGGAATTCGGAGAGAATGAGTTTGAACTGAATGTGATATACTTCATATGTATATATTAAATTACACTATCTAATGAAGTTGTGTATTACTGAGACTTTAAAACATAACATTCATCTACTCCTATATCCTTTCGTTCAATTCAAAGTGACCATCGAATAATTGATCAACATTATAAACTAAAGGGGAGTTCGTGTTAGATCCTGTATTCGAGGTTTAAGAGCCGAAGTCATGAGATTTAATCAAATGTAAGAGAAAACAAGAACTAAAGGACATGAATTGTACGGCAGATGTTATGTCTCTGCGTGATAAAGAAAAATATGTAAAGAAAATCTAAACTACAGCTACTATTGTAGATAAGAAACCAGCATAATTTAAATTATCCCACATCCCTATATTGTATATCGATGTTTCTGGTTTCCTAATAATAAATCCAAACCATAATCTACATGTTGCACTTTGAAAAAGTATTATAAAATCATTAAAACAAACACATACGAGTCGCTGTCTCATGTCATGCTTCATATTTGGTGAAACGGTTTACTCTAATGAAAAATTACTAATTTTTATACTTACAGTTTATTTTTAAATAAAAATATAAATTTAATCGAATATTCCTTCTAATTGACCTATTAACAAATATTATTTTATATGAAAAAGATCACATATTAAAATGATTATCATATGAATTAGTTAAAATTATCTCTATGAAATCGGGAGACCGTATTAAGATATCCGCTCAAAGTAAACTGAAATTCAGATTCCCTCCAAATTTATTTCAAATTTCAACAAGTTAAAAAGATTGCAATATATGTTTTGGACCGAAATTTGTTCACGGTTTTTGTGAATCCTTTAGTTGATGTTCCTTCACCGACTCTCAATCTTGGTCTTATGAAATGAAACCTCCTACTTAGTTTGACACATGTACTTATAAATCTGTATAACTGTATCACGTCATGTCTCGTATGAATATTGATTTCTATATGTTTTCTTCAAATTAATTCGATTCATAAAAAAAAAAAATTTCTTTACATGCCAAAAATATTATTATATAAATTTGATCGAATCGTCTCACAAAAAACTTTTAATTTGAAATATAAAATTCTAAATTTGATTTACTATGTTTTTTATAATACATCCGAAGTCATTTTCAAAACCAAGCCCATCTCATCACATTCGTTCAAGGGGATCAAAAGATTTAACCGAGTTATTCGGTGGAATAACTATGAATAAACTTACCATGTATCATACATTATTGTAAAGAAAACTATACCATACATTTATACAATATAGCAATAAGATAAGATAATATATATATATAAAAAAAGTATTTACCTCAGAGATGCATGCACCGAAGCAGCCAGGATGGAGCGAAGGGATGATTATGGACCATAAGCACGTAAATAGTACTGTCAGATTTTTGCTCACTAACATTGAGCTGGACTCAACTATTCGGTTTTAGTGAAAGGGTGAAAACTGAGGTACGATATTCAAGGTCTCTACTCTACAATGACCTCACATACTTTCTTATTCTACAGAGGTTAGGCTTTGTATCGAACTCAAGACATTTCCTGCTTAGAGAGGTTAGGTTCATAGCATTATACTACATGAGGAATGGCACTTTGAATTTTCATTCACACTCGTAAAACACCTCTTTAGATTGGCTAAACGATCATGCAAGCCTAAATAACGAAGCCTTCACTGCTAAGAAATCACTTCACGAATTTGGGAACACACCGTTGATGTTAGATTAAAAAAGGGGAACCCCACATCCACAGAGCAAATTTGACATCTTCCCAATCTACCATGCACATATAAACAAGATTTTTGAGATGGGAATTAGAAGTAGCCGACATCGACTGTTTTTTGTACCCAGGTTCACTCGATTCCTAATCTTAGGACCAACTTTCGGTCAATAGCAGCCGACACTCGATCTCCTTTTCTTACCATAGATGAGGTAGGAACTAATCGAGATATCTCGATGGTCATTGATTTCTTTTTTTTTTTTACTTGATTTGTACGAGTTAATGCTGAAATGAAAAGAGCAATGGCAAGCCAACTCAATGCAATCAAGAATCTGCTCAGCTAGACACAATCCGAACGATCTCAACTCAACTTATATCCAACCATTAATCACTGCAAGTAACAAGAAAGATCAATTTGTAGTTTTACTCCTATTTCCCACAAATAATACACCAACCGACAAATTTTTTTCAACTTCACGTTCCAAGCGAGTATTGAATATTGCCCTTCACGGTCGAATGATCTATAAATGTTTTCTACGTCAATCTAAATTAATCATTGATAAGACCAACTATGACAATCATTTAAAAGGTTAAATTTTCAGTACTTGCCTCGCAAAGTATTTTTTTAAAAGAAAAAAGTAACATTTTTGCATGAACCGTAGAAGCAAACACACTTCATATGTCACAAAGGTAGAATCAAAACGATCACTTTTAGCAGCGTAAATACCATGACAAGCCCAGTTACAGTTCGATCCTTTTCTTGATTATGTCAATCAACCTCAATAAATGATCTTAAAGCGATAGTAAATTAGACATGATTCGAGGCCAATCAAGACGAGGTTTACATTAAAATTTTGCATTCCGTTGTAGAATGTTGCAATTGCTTCACGAAAATCTCATTTGCATCAAGAGTACTTATCATGCTTGCCTTCTGAGACGAGGTTGCAATGCAAGCAAGATTTTCTTCCTTGGTCCCTGCAAATTGAGAGCCTTATTAGAAAATGTATAACATAGACCCGATGAAACAAAATTTCGGTTAAAAATTAGACATGAGATGCATCTTTTCAAAGAGGAAATGGTTTCCCTTTTCTTACAAAATACAAATTGAAAGACCAATTAAAAGTTGTTATAGTTTTAACTAATATCAAACTATAACCACAAACGAAATAATGCTCACAAGAAAGTTATGCATTTATAACAGGGCGGTTTACTTAAAACCCATGGATCATGGATATAGAGGGTCAATACATGATTTTCAGTTTACATCATACAGAAAATATGAATTGTGTTTCCATAAAAAAAAAATTCGAGAGCGTGCAATCACCCACTGTGGGGTGTGCGATATGATTTAACCACTAACTATAGCAAGTTTTCCAGGAAAACCACTGTCTACATCTAATAATAACTGTTCACTTTGATTCTTGTCTTCCTACCTACATAACACAATCTGGAGAAGAATGCACAAGAAATCTATAAATTACCAATGGATTCATGGCAATAAGACATTAGATATCAGATATTGACAAAGCTATTACCATGGGTATTCCCAACTCTTTAAGGTCACTGTCAGTCATCCGCTTCAACGAATACATATCCACCTGCAGAATGATACTTCAAGTTAGGTAAGTAGAGATAGAAATATGCCTATTTTATAAGTATGGCATGATAGAAAATTCATTAAAAAAACTGGAAATTGAAATGATTGGGATGAGAAATGGTATACCCAAAAAATAAATGAACAATAAATTGACTAGCTCAGATAAATTACTTCATCCCACAAAATCATTGTAAATGCAAATAAAAGCCTGGTAATTAACATTCTTGAAAGACAATCATCTGTTTTAAGGTTCTTTAGTTCTTAGGAATAAACAATGACTTCTGGGAAGAAAAAACAAGTGCGTGGCATTAAACAAAAGAAAGGAACTAAAATCTTCAGAAGTTACATACCTCCTCAGCCTTAAAACCAATGGCAAACTTTTCAAGACCAAGTGATCTCAGAAAGATGTCAATAGTAGTATGATCATCCACCTGCAAGCATAAATATGACTGAACAAATGTAGAATAATCCTTCTTTGTAGAGCTGCAAAGGTTCAACCATATCTTACACCTTTCTTGAAACATAATGTATGTGCGGGGATTAGCATAGTTTGGAGAAAATTCAATTACCCCATATCCATAAATCATCCGTAAGATCAAAATAGCATCTGATATGAATATATGCTCAACATCAAAATGCAGGAGAAATTGTTTTATAATCACAAGAAATTGAACTATTTAACACATAACCCATACAGTTGAAGCGTATGGCCTTTAAAGTACAAAGTCGGAGAGAGTATAAGCTGCCTCACATGCAAGATTTGAGATCAAAAAGATTTTGAAAAAGGATGAAGACTTTTTTATGCTCCAGAAACAGACATCCCAGAAACTACCCAAACTAAGACAAAATGAAAATAATTTTGTCAAAAGCATGCTTTCTGTACAGATTGTTAGTATATTGTGCAGTGCATCTGATGTTCAACACACTTGCAGCATAAAAATAATCTCCTCCCTGGTGAAGCAACAAGCTGACTGTCCTCAAAGTTCATGAAAACCGGACACATCTAACAACTCACCATCTTATGGTTTTCAAAGGTGCAATCTTTTACATGACAAGAATACAGGATACACAGTGAATACAAACTTTCACATGGACCCCAAACTGAACCATGTGGTATACCAATGAATCAAGAGGTTTTCAGTATTATGTGAAGCACTATGAAAAAATATCCCAGGAGAGGTCAAGAAACATATGTACACTGTACCGCATATGAAGCATGCTGAGTATGACTGCTAGGTAAAGGATGTGTTGAGGCAATTGGCGCGACCGTCTTCATTGGACCAACAGGTGGAGACATTTTTGTCAAGTAAGATGAACTTGTGGCTCCTGAAAGCTCCAAAGCATCTTTAAATGTACTCGACCTGGTATCACCCAACGACCTAAGAGCATATAATCTCTTGGGCTCTTCATCTCTTGCAGGTACAGGAAGACCTCTAGAACTCATAAAAGCTTCCTCAGGTGGTGATCTTCGCCTTACAGGTGCAGGAAGACCTCTAGAACTCATAAAAGCTTCCTCGGGCGGTGATCTTCGCCTTACAGGTGGAGGAAGACCTCTAGAACTCATAAAAGCTTCCTCAGGGGGTGATCTTCGCCTTACAGGTGCAGGAAGACCTCTAGAACTCATTAAAGCTTCCTCAGGGGGTGATCTTCGTCTTACATGTGCAGGAAGACCTCTAGAACTCATAAAAGCTTCCTCAGGTGGTGATCTTCGCCTCAAATGATCCAAGGTCCAGGGAGAAGAAGAATTGATCCCTAGCTCCATCTTGGACACATTATTTGCAGTTCTTGGGCCATGTAAATCAGATATCATACTAGAACGACTAATTTCAGGCATACTATGTCTGCTATCCTTTGGTTCAAGACCGATTCGCCCACTTTCTCTGGCATCAGGCACCTGCTGTACCCTAGGATTGAGAAGTTGCTGAACCCTAGAGAATGGTAAGTGCTGGCTAGAAGTCCTGGTGACTGGGCTTAACTGTCTACCATCCCAAGGGGATAGAATCTGCTGTCTACTACCTTTCGGTTCCAAATAACGTGGTCTAGAATACTTTGGTTCAGGTAGCTTCTCCCATGCAGATACACTATTTGTTGAAGATTGCGCAGGCCTCGAGAGGAGGTTGCGAAGGTCTTCTCCATCCTCCAGTCTATTATGACGTTGCTTGCGCATGGTCTTTTGAATGATTTTGTACCGGAGATCATCTCTATTTAGACGTATATCTTTTATCCAAAGAGAGAATGAAACAAATCATATTATTTACTAGTAATAACTATAGCAATACAATAAGGATCTTAGCCATTACAGAACAAGGCAATTACCATCAGTATCAATCATAGCTCCACCATCTCCCCTCATTCTGCAAAGAATAACAACAAGAATGATATGTATCTGCCAGCAAGCATTTTACAACAATATCTAGTTTTAGTTGTCAAGTATTCTTGCTGTAAGCAAAATTACCATACGGAACAAATTGGAAACAACTACAAAGTGTGGCAATTTCATGCCACCAACAATTGCAAAGTAAAACAAAAATTTGTCGAAATAAGGAAAATCAATAGTTAATTTGAGCAATATATCTACCGATAAATTAGGAGTAAACGGCACACCTCTTATTACTGAACTCTGCAGAATCTACATAATTTCCAAGCCTTTCCCTAACTGATCGCTTGGTTCCAGCATGTGACGGTGCATGATCATGAGCGTTATCGAATGAACTTCCATCCCTTTTCACTACCTACAAAACATACGCGATAGAAGAACATGATGCCGGATACCACTTAGGAGATTCATTAGTCCATGAAAACCATCAATCCAGGGGAAAAACAAGCACCCCCAGCATCTTTTGCACGATTTACAATTGGCTTTATTAAACACAAATAATCAATCCAAGTCCGAGAAAATCTGCACTCGACCAAATACTGGCATCATCTTGGCGGTGGAAATTGACATCATGAAAAAATTCGAAAGTTCTGAACAAATTACTACCTGACCAGCGCGCCCAAGGGTTATTGTGACCCGAGACCTCGAACTCTCTGACATTCCGATAAGCCAAAGCTTGCAAAACCTAATTCGAAAAATCAAACAGTAAAGAAAAACAAATGCAAGATCGAGAGAACACTCTCCAAACACTACACTAGGAGAGTGTAATAGGATTTTGTTGTCGATTAAACTCTACTAACTCAATTAGGGTTTCGATTGTCGCGTTCTAGATAGCATTCTCGTTTCTCATACTAAACCTCACGTCGCTCAAGGAGGAGTGAAATGTCCATTCACCGAAAAGGGTGGTTGAAAGAGCGACTTACAGGTGATAGCTTTTCTGGAAAGCGTGTATTTCCTACTCAGAATATTCAAAAGAATACCAGACAAAATCAAGTGAAATAAAAATATTTATGTTTAAGATTTTTATGTTCTTTAACGGAAAGTTTAAGTTCCACGAGATTGAAAACTGTATGTACGTGTGACTCTAGCTGAGATTAAGTATTTTATATATTGAATTTTAAACGTTACTTTTTCATTGTTAAAATATTACAATAATATAAATGGGACACATTTATTTGTAGTTTTAATACAAAATTTAAAGAAAACTATTGATTTTAAATAAAGGAATCATGATCTATAGTTCATCCATTTTTACGTTGCTCAAAACACAGACACCATAGGGGGATTGTCAGATAATTTTTTGTTCGAGGAAGCTATCAGATCCATAAGTTATGCAAGTCCATTGTATTTTTAAACAATGTGAGGTAAATGATTTAAATCTGATCCACTTTTTGGTCAGTTTTGTTTATGCTAAATCTAATTTTCTTGATTTAACAATATGATTGTTCTTGGTGTTAGATTTGTTCATACTGTTGTATAATTAATGTTCGTGAATAAATCCAAAATCATAAATATGTTAAAATCATCAAATCTGAAAATTGTATCTGTAACCGAATGCAGAAGCGTACCTAAAGCTATAGTGCTGAATTCATTGAAAGCAATTGGTTGATCTTCCAGATTTGAGCGTTATTCGTGAGAGTCATTTTGTTTCTCACAGATTCTTATTCTAGTAGATCTGGGGACCATACAAATATAAAGATAATTCATTGAATTGTCTCCTGTAATTCCTGTTTTAGTCCATCATTAAACAGAAATTATAATTTAGGCTCTACACATAAAATGTCCATATCATATTAGATACATTAAAACTCAATAATTTAAACCTTTAGTTGATCACTTTAATTCGAGCTTAAATTTATTAAACAGCATACAACATAATGACATTTAACCTCTCACGTATAAGCCCACATAATTAATTGATCCAGCACCTACTTGGTTTCGATCAAGGTATTTCTTTTGCTATAGACTTACTCGTTAGTTTAACTTTTCTGTATGGTCCTACGAGTTCAAACCTAGGAAAAAAAATAGGCATATATATTTTCGTTGATTATTCAAGAAATTACTTTAAAATCTTGACATCATTTATTTCTAGAAATCAATGCCACGACTTTTCTGTTTGAGGGGTGGGCTTTGGAAAACGAACTGGGACAATTATTTTGTTGAAGAAAACTAACACTAGAGCAGGCCAAAAAAATTTAGATCCCCAAAAATAATTAGATTACGAAATAATATGACTTTTCGAGGTCAATAAATGCTGATGAAGTTGAAACTTTTCAATCTTGACATGCATAGTTCATCATCATTATTGATTAGTTGATTTATAATTCTAAAAATTTCGCAAATAAAATTATAAACACAGTTAAGATTAATTAAGAAAGTCGAACAAAAGGCATTAATACTGGAATCCTTTGGCATTCAATATATACATTATAAATATTAGTAGAAACCGGTCGTACTCATTAAATATTATTTTTATGCTAAAATTAATGATATATATGAGCTTGATCAAATCTTTCTCAAATTTATTTGATCTATGAAAAAATATTATTTTTTCTTATGATATATATATATATATATGAGATTATCTTATTGATTTACAAATTTATAAAATTTAAACGTGAGAGTACTGAAAAAAGTAAATTTTGTATAGATCATCTTTAGATATCTAACAATTTTACGACAAAAAAATCTTACTCTGAATTGACTAATTCTAGAAAAAAGTGAAAATTTTTATTTTCGCACATTTAAAAACAATCAATTTAGGTAAGTTGAGGTATGCGCGTTCTAGTCTTCGTGACCCGCCTCAATTCTACTAGTATAAAAGCCCACGGGCCTTTTCCACAAAACCTATTATTCCCAACTTCTCTCTTTCGCAAGCAATCCAAACACAATTTCGATGGCGTCCAACGATAATCCATGGGGAGGGAGCAACGCCCCCGCTAATCCGTCGCGCTTGGGCGGATCGAATCCCAAGCTGTCGCAGAAATTTAGCGAGAATTTCGGTCGAACCAAGGAGGTGACCGCCACCGGCGTTCGGAAAACCAAGGCCGTGGCTTCCGTCGGACTTGAGAAGACCAAGGTGGTTGCCAGTAAAGTCAAGGAAGGCGCCTCCGTCGGAGTCAACTGGATTAAAGTCAAGTACAACAAGAGCAAGCTCTTCCAGAAGAAATAGTAAAACAAATTATTTTACGCAATTTTCTTAGTAATTAGGGCTATGAATTGTCTACATAACGTTTTTGGTACGGTTCTTTGATTTCTCTCTATTGAGGTTTGTTTCATACATAGAATTGGTTTGTGTTCATAGATATGCGATCTCTACTTTCCGTTTTCTTCTTTGATCAAGAATTACTCCATTAAATTTTGTGTGAATTCTTCTCAAAAAAAATATTCTTTGTGAAACTATAAAAGATAACAGGACAGTTTTATATTCAAAGTATTAAAGTGGGTCAGCTTATTTGGAAAACTATTTGGGGTACGGCTGACAGGTAAATCTTATATTATATATTTAGACGAATTATGGGCAATATCATTGGGATTCATGAAATATGAAATATATGATTATAAAATGATATACGATAGAATAGTATTAAATGATTATAAATAAGATATGATTAAATGGTTGTAAAAGATTGAATTGATAGAGAATAATGATTGATAATATTATATATTTTGTTTGATTGATAATATATTAAAGATTTGTACGAGACGTGATAAATAATTAAAGATTTGATTGATGTGAAATAAATATATAATGATTTGATTGATACAAGAAAAATAATACTTATTTGATATGTTTGAAGACATCTCTAGGCGCCCACACAGGAGCCCATAACAGACGCCCACAATATCAAGTTTTTATATATATATATATAAAGAGTTGATACTGTGGGCACCTATTGTTGGCACCTGTGTGGACATCTGGTGATGTGGCACTTCCTGGTGCTGTCACATCATCAGGTGCCGACAGTATCAAATATATATATATATATATATATATATATTTGAGAGAAAACGAATTCTTCAAAATACATACTAGGTTTCAATAGTTAAACGGATGGTCTTAGATTTGATAAGGGAGATCAAATCAAACAGCTAAAGCAAGGTTTACAATGTCAAAGGTGAATTAATAATTTGTGGAGTTTGAAAGTCAACTCAAATTAAATGTACCCTAATTGTCAAACATGGACGATGGACATCGAACTTGTATAATTGATGATAAACCATTAATATTGTTGCAGATTTGTAGTGACACTAGGTGAAGATTTGGGCAAATTCTACGCCACCGCTACTCATGGTGGTTTATGCCACACATAACCCGATGTGGCATCCACCATGTATTGGCAAGACCTACACATTCTATATGGCCTCGTGGCCAATGAATGGCTAAAGATTTACTGAGTGAAATAAATCTGATAGATCATAACTTTTGCGAAAGATTGTGTGAGGGATGGGGATGCTATTGGATCGGAATCTGATCGGATTAGACCATTTTGAGATAGTTGAAAGAATCCTTTAAGATGCCGGATCAACATATTTGTTTTTACCGGAGTAGGAATACAATCCAATCCAAACCGAACCGGATTGATACATAATTGGAGTCAATATGTTCTCTATTTCCCAACAACTATATTCATGAACAAAGTTGATTGTAAGAAACTTTCGAAAGTGTAAATTTTAATTATTTTTGTTTCTTAAAATACTATTTTCACGTCAAAATTGTGAAAAATTAGGAAGACAGTATTGGTGGACGGTGGCAAGCCCAACTCAATATACAGATTTTAACTGGCCTCGATCTATGGACTGGGCCTTCACTCATCAAATAAAGTGGTTAGCCCAGGATAGATGGCCCATGATATGACTGAATCCAAGCAAACTCACTGGGTTTGAAACAGACGGGTCCTTTTAGCTGACGCAGAATCTTTCAGTCTTCACCATATCTGGTCTCATAGTTTCTTTCAAGAATCTTCATAATTTTCCGATCATTAAAAAGCTGCTTCATACTTTGATAAAGAAAAAAATATGTTTTATTATAACATATTAAAATATATATATAAGAAATATCGAGTAAGTTGAAATACAATATCAAATGACATCTACTATTTGATAAAGTATCTATTTGGTTACAAAAATTATTTTGGTCATCTAAAATATAGTTTCATTGTATATGTTAAAACCACTGATTCACATAACACGATCCCAAATTGACGACATGATATTCGGGAATGAATTTATCTTATTATATATCGATTTCACAGCTATAGTCCAACCTAAAAAAAAGGGACATGATTATAGGACCCACAAAAGATTTGTCTAGGATCCGCATATCTCCTTTCGTTTCTTCCTCAAATCTCCTCCTTTTCTTTTCTTGATTTTAATCTCCAACAATAATAATATTGATAATAATAATAATAATAATTTAATTTATTATATGAAATCTACACATGAAAACTGCTATGGGACAAATCAGTGCCATTCCTTTGACACCAATGTTTGGACATTTGGCATCGTGCTAGATGCTTCGTGATATATGTTTCATCAAGTCGCTATAATATAGATATCATTCAAGATATATTTTTTATGATACATATATTACAATAAATTATTTATTTGATATGAATATCTCTAATTTTTTTTAATGAGATCTAAGATTCAATACCTATTACAATCACTTTATCAGCCCAAAAAAATAAGAAAAATAATAATTTATATTTCACGCTATGTGTGGACATATACTTCATCCTTCATTCGCTCCTTGTATTTAGGTTTATGTTAGTTCACATGAATTAAAAAAATTATAGGAAAAGCAAATTGTTTAGAGGAGAAAATAAGCATTACACTTTATTTAATGAGCATCTTAATATGGTTTAAAAAGTTGTTGGCATTAGCTAAATATATATTAACTATGTACATACTTTTTGAAAAAGACAAATGTATATTTAGAATAGATTAATAATAAAATATAAACTTTGCTTATATTATATCACTTGCAAAAGAAATTATTTAATTCAGTGGTCCGATAATCATAATGCGAAACAAGCTTGGGGACTGCTGATACATACAAGAGGGACACTAACTAGCATTTGTGCTATCCTCGAAGATAGGCTCTTTAATATTCTCAGCCACCAAAGCAATCTTAATAAATTCATCTCAACTGAAATTTAAATTTTCATCTTATTTTATCAGATTTCTATTAAATATCTCTTTTAGCCTAGGACTAGAGTAAGTTAATTTTAAACACTATTTTCTATTCCGCCACTTTAAGTTTGGCGGTAACATTAGAAATCATATATTATTAGTCAAATCATAACTTTTGATATAAAAAAATTGAAATCTTCATCTGAAATATCAAAAGATTCCACAACCATTCTAAAGTCGTCTTATTTTAGTGCCTAGGGTGCTAAGGATTTGATAAGTAACCGCAAATTAAGCAAGTAAATGAGATTTAATTTGTTCCAAAGCCCAAAAAATCAGTCATAATAATGTACTAAAGAATGACCTGTAATCTAAAGGTAGGAGCGAATCCAATTATTTTTAGGGCGATTCATAAATGAGTACGCAAACTATTATCGATCTCCACACAATCCAATGTTCATAGAATATTTTTTTTTTTGTAGTAATTTTAAATTCTAGCTCATAAAAACAAACAAATATATATATATATATATATGTAGAATGTATTGTTAATAATAATAAGCGACGCTTATATACATGGTAAACGCGACTTCCAGAAAAAATCACACGAACGAGAAGATACAAAAGCGTGGACAGCTGCAGAGACCTCTCGTGGATTTGGGAGATCGTATCACCAACAAAGTGGATTTCAGAATCTCAGCCAATGCCTTTTCATTCATTTAAAAAGTAGATTTCGCCAGATTTGATTTCGAGGACTCGTTTTTCTCTTGCATATTTTAAAGAAAAAGACGCATGATATCATATATATTGTGATGCAGACGCCTTGGCCAATATGTGTGCATATTTCACTACACACATTGTATTTCTCTATCCATTCTCTCCTTTATAATCAGCCATAGGAATAGGTGTAAAGGTTATGTCCGAACTTGGGAGTGTTAATCAATAATCCTCCACTAAAGTCGAAACCTTTCGCGTTTTACCCATCTGGGCTGTTTAACTTCCTTGAAGAAAGATTGCATCTGTGAGATTTGTGGTTGAATTATATTGTCATATTGGGCTGTTGACTTTCTTTGAAGAAACTTGGTGTGTGAGCTCTCTGGCTGAAGTTATTCAGGCAAATTTGTGATCTTGGGCGACTGGGAAGTTAGTTTTGTTCGGATGGCAAATAGTGGAGTGATTTCCATATTAAAGAGAGTAGAGGAAACTCAAGGGTTGCAAGATTTGTCTTTGCCACCATGTTTTGATTCTCACGAAGTTCATGTTCTTGCTGTGGATGATAGCTTAGTCGATAGGAAAGTTATTGAGAGGCTCCTCAAAATCACTTCTTGCAAAGGTTAGTTACTGTTTTCTTGAATTTGTGAAGAATTTCCAATGGAGACTATTATTGGGTTTTACTTTTTGTTATGGCTTAAAATTTCTACTAAAGTCTTTAAGTCCTCTTTGCAGTGACTGCAGTGGACAGTGGGAGGAGGGCTTTGCAATATTTAGGCATAGATGAGGAAGAAGAAGAAGAAAGCCCTGCTGAATTCGATGTAAGTTTTTTAGAGTATATAATCTATTATGTGTTTAATTTTGGGGTTGAGAAACTTGTGATGTTTATGAATTGGTGAATTTTGTTAATCCTCAGGGATTGAAGGTCGATTTGATAATCACAGATTATTGTATGCCAGGAATGACTGGATACGAATTACTGAAGAAAATCAAGGTTATACTCTAGAAATGACATCGTCAAGCTTATATATTTTACTTATAATAATAATAATTATTACCATTTGGAGATTAAATCAGGCAATTGGCTAAATATCTCAAATTTTGTGGTATTTGAACAGGGTTCATCTACTTTTAGAGAAATACCAGTTGTGATTATGTCTTCTGAAAATGTATTGGCTCGGATCGATAGGTAAAAGCTCGTGCGATTTTTGCTATCGTTTCTCAGATTATAGTTTACAATTGTTTCTTCCATTTGATGTGGAGCAAAAAAATAATAATTTTTTTAATGTTAAAGGAGTGGACTTTGTGAGCCAAATAAATAATATGTTGATTTGTAGCCAGCTTCGCGAAACTCTAAATGCAATGAACCATTAATATAAAACAAGCGATTCCAATTTATTGCAACATATAAAATTGTATCATGTGGGAGACAATCTCTAGTGTGTCTAGTACAAAATAATAGCATTGGGTCCTATTGATAAAAGTCCATAAATTTGTGGGAACAATTTTGAACTAGCTTCTACTTTATTTTTTTTATCGCATTATTTGTCCTTGAGTTAAATTTTTGGGAACAACTTTATTCGTTAAAGTGATTCATCGTACAAGAAACATGGCCAAAGATTTGTAAAAGGATAAAGGAAAATCGATTTTAAGAATGCCCTTATTCGATATCAGGTGTTTGGAAGAAGGAGCCGAGGATTTCATCGTAAAGCCCGTGAAATTATCCGATGTAGAACGTTTGAAGAGCTACATGTTAGGCGATGGACGGATCCAAAGACATGAAAAATGCTTTAACAAAAGAAAATCGTGGGAAAGTTCCGATTCGTCGTACTCACAATCTCCGTCTCCTTCCTCGTCTCCATCTCCATCCCGAGTCGACAACTCATCGAGCCCATCTCCATCGTCGACCTCCTCGCCATCTTCACCGAGATCGTTCTCTTCGTTCCCATCCAGACAATCAACGCCATGCTCTCCTACATCTCTAGAATCTCCAACGAGACGGATTAAATTGATGTTCGACGAGTAAGATGATATCAAGAAAAACATATATTGTCACCGTCGCGACCATATGCCAAAATAGATTTGCCCCATTGATATTATGTCTTGGCTGTCCATTCCTTTTGGGCCGATCGATTTTGTCTCTAAAATAATTTTGAATTACTGGAAAGTGTTTTTTTTTTGAGAAAATGGTTGAGATTTGGGCCTAGTGAGAAGATTTCGTGATAGATACATTGTTGTTGGAAATAAATATATGGGATTATATTTGATTTGATTCGGATTCGGGGGTTGTTATTTGATGTTATTTCTTGTCTGCTAAGTGTCTAATTTTGTTTTTTTTTTTTTAAAAGGTGATATATATTTCCTTGAACTGTATGTCGAATATATTGATATCAGATGAACTATGATTTTAAGATAATACAAAAACTAATCATCCACGTTGGCCCGTTAAGATAATTAAGAACTAATTTGAGTCGGTGATTAGAACATTGTAGTTATTATTATTAATATTTAATTATGAGGAACATTTTCACGTTACTTCCTGTCCAACGCAATAAATCGACCATAATCATGGTAGAACATGGCGAAATCACTAGTAGATTTTGAATTTCTTTAAATTAATGATATAATGGATGCTTCATATGAAGCTAGCCAAAATTATTTTAGAATAATTATTAGTTAAAACTATTGAGGATTTGAGGTCCGAGGTGAGCTTTGGCGTAGGGATGACAATTTTCCCCGTGGGTTCGGGCCCCGTGGGGAAAAACCGAACGGGGACGGTTATGGGGGTGACTTTTCGGGTTCGGTTTCGGTTTCGGGGATTTTGCAGATCCCCGAGAGGAATTCGGGGCGGTTATGGGGACACTATCCCCATCCCCGAACCCGCCCCGAAAATAAAAACATATTAAAAAAATAAAATAATAATACTAATAATAATAATAATAATAATAATAATAATTAAAAAACATGTGAGGCTGCAGACAGTCGGCATTTGCAAATTGCAAATTTGCAATCCCTAAATCAAAGCAAACTAAATCCCTGGTTTCTGTACTTCTGTTCGAGATTCTCTCATCCGCCTACCTCCATCCGCTGTCCTCCATCCGCCTACAGTACTTCGGTTCTTCTTTCTATCTTTTTTCTTCGTGTAAAACGCATTGGTAGTTGATATCATCTTTGTATTTGCTGCTTTTATAATTTACTGCTTAAATCCATTTTTAATATCTGAACTATTTTCTCAGCTTTACTGGACTCCATTTTGTTGGCAAGAAATTTTTCACATTCACAACTGTATCTGTGATTATTGTGCGCTCTAGCATGTTGGTGTTTTTTCTACTTCTCGTGCATATATTCCTTTTGTTTGCTTGACTGCTTTTTGGCGAATGAACTTTGCTACCATTTTTCCTTGACAAGTTTCTTTCCTCCCAGTTTGTGACACTGGTTACATTGAAGAACTGAATCACGAAAGTGCTATGAAGTTTGTACCTGTTGATTTGATGGCAAACAACTCTTTTCGTTTAGTTAATTAGGATGATGCGTACCAGAACTATATGCGTTTAGTTAATGATCTCTTTTATATATCAGATTTGAAGTAGATTATGATATCTTATATATCAAATGTAAGCATGAGTTGATGTTTAGCTTGAAGATGTTTAGATTTGACAGAGAATACAGAGAAGTATTGTTGTATTGTTGGGCTAACATGAACATTATAGTGAAGCTTTCGATGATGTACACCAGTGTATAGAGGCCGTAAATTCAGTCAAATCAGGTATTCAAAACCATAAAATGTGAAACTCATTCAAATATATCTGTATTTTTGGATTGTTACACGATTGCTTGTATTTATACAGTTCTCAGTAACTGAGCATTCCAAAAATCCTGAAGTAGACAGATCACTTCCTGGAGTTTTCTTCTATTATGATATTTCTCCCATAAAGGTGAGCTTGGTGGCTTCAGGATAGGAACTAGGAGGTCAATTAGACACCTAGGCAATGATTTTGTTGAAGGAATCTCTTGTTAGGCCATTATGACATGTATTATGCATTTTTCCTTTGGATAAAGCTTTGCATATACCACAACAGCTCATGCATTGCTATATATTCTGAGGGTCTTCCTTTTTCATTTCATTTTGCTCAGTAATTTAATTAGATGCATAATAGAGATATGATATAATTAACCTAATTTGTAGAAGACAGAAGGAATAAAGGCCCATTAAGGTTACATACGACTCACTAAATGAACATTATACTGAATTTTTACTGCCTCTAACACTGGTGTATATGATTTGAAATTCTACCAGTTTAGTAAATAATTATTAAATTATATATAAAAATAAAACGGGGATGGGGATGGGTTCGGGGATCCCCATCCCCGCGGGTTCGGGGATGGGGATTCCCCGATTCTTTGAATCGGGGATGGGGGCGGGGATGGGGGTGGTGATGTGATTCGGGGGCGGGGATGGGGATGGCAGACCCGTCCCCGCCCCGGCCCATTGCCATCCCTACTCAATATCCATTTGCATATCCTCAAATACCACCTCAATATCCATTTTCATACCCTCAACTGCCACCACAATATCCATTTCTCTCTCAACAACATTTTTTCCCATATTCAAATCAGATGGTTACTATCTCAACAAAATTGTTTTCCTTCTCAATTTATGTTATATATTGTATTTTATTCGTTTTTTAAACGCAGGAAGGTCATGCAAATCGCAATTCCAGTGACCAATTTGGAGGTGCTCATTCAAAGCTGGATGAGGCTCCGCAATGAAATCAGCAAAGCTTGACGATGCTACATGATGAAAACATGATGTTACATGTATTACACGTGTGATGCTGTGATCTTTTTCTTGCTTTTTTCAGTAATGAAGGAAAGCTTTTTCTGTTTCCGTTGAAATCAGTAAACATATTTCTGTAATGAAAGGAAAGCTTTCCTGAATGTTGTTTGTTGAATCAAAGTTTTTCTGTCTCTGGCTACTTGATGATGCAAATAGTTGATGATGCACTTTTATGGTGATATGAATGTGTTCTGAATGTACTTAGAGGGGTTTGAAAAGCATTCATATTCTGTTGCAATCCACCTAGTCTCTGGCTACTTCATTTTATTTGTCTAGTTTTATTCATTCAATTCAAGATTGAGATTCCTAATATCAATGACGAAATAAACATATTAGCTGGAATCAATGTTGGAACCACAATACACATGTTGAATCAATGTTGACAAAATTGGGGATTCAAAATTGATAAACTGATTGTTTACATAGATAAACACAGAAACAAATAAATCAAGTTTTGGGTGTACATTGAAACAAAATATAGGATACAAAGACATGATTTTACATATAGAAGATACAAAGACATATGATCAACTAATGTCTTGAAGTAGATACAAAGACATATGATCAACTAATCGTCACTCAATTTTATGTCATGTATCATTTCATTTTTCTCTCGCATTTTCTCCACAATCTGCAAAACATCTTTTTGTAAATCAGATAGTGTATTTTCCAATTCAACTATTTATCTGCTTTTGTAGATTTTTTTCGGGAGCTTGAATTGGCGGTAGCACATGAACTTTCTTCACCACAAGTTTTGAAATAAGCACTTGGCCGTTGCTTCTCTACACATTCCTCAAAAGCTTTTATTGCTTCTGCCTTAGTAGAGAATTTCTGATACAAAGCGCCTTTATATCCATCCACTTGAGCGTGCGTTTCTGCCCAAGTATCATAAACACCATTTTTTTCTCCTTTGAAAACAACGTATGCTTTCCTCTACATTACAAGGATAAGATGGATAATATATTATAAATAGGAAAAAAACAATTATATTGTGACGCCCAACCCCATGGGAGTCACGGGATCGAAGAAAATGGAATAAAGAGGAAATAAAAGGGCTGAATGATAATTAGAACAAGCTGTATTGTCTTGTTCAAAATAAAAATCAAAATACAACCGTCGACGCCAATAGAAGAAAAGCAGATTTCATTAAAATTTCGAAGTACAAAAGTTGCGAAATCGCGATATTACAACTACCGAACTCTATATGAATTCATTCTTGTTGTAACGGATCTTAATACAGACTTAACTAAGATCAAGGACAACAAAAACAGCAAGTACAAAATATACATCGCGGAAACGCAGGCCTTCGATAAACACTAACACGCCGCCACTGGTTCAAACTCCACCTCCCGTCTGCTCCGGAGCGGACTCACCTGCACCACGAAAGCTAGTGAGCCTAGGGGCTCAGCAAGCAAAACTGAGAGTAACAAGGCACAAAATATGCAGGCGTAATACATGTATCAACGTAGTTTGAAAAGAAGGCATATAACATCATAACATTCTGTTCTGGAAATAAAAATTCAAATCCCCGCGTTAACATTTTCGTTAGATTTATGGCTCAGAAGCTCTACTTAGGTCCGTGTGCACCTGATCAAGTGTCTACTGATATCAGCCTTAGCGTATAACTCGTGGTGAAGGAGCAACTGATATCTAAACAGCTGCTCACCCTTCCATGGTGACCGTATGTTATCTTCGCCATAAATCCTAAAGTTTGAACATTTCCTTCTCTAAACATTACTGGGAACAATCAAATCTTGATGTCAGGGTTCACTTCATTTAAATCGTAAAATCACTTTTCATCAAAAAATCTTTCATTGAGCATCCAGTTGAGACATAGGAAATCAATCGCTGGAAGAGTTAAATGGTCGCAGGTATGAACCAGTTGCAAAACAAGAGACAACCAGTCGCTGGGTATATTTAATTCGGGTGTCAACGAAGTTAAAAGGTCAACGGAGTAACAGTAAACAACCAGCTGCTGGTTCATGAACCACCAGTCGCAAGACACAAGAAATACGCTAACTTTAAAACCAGTCGCAGTGAACAGTGCACTGCTGGATTCTAACAAAGAAGGGTACCTGCTGGTTTCTAACGGAGAAGGGTACCTGCTGGTTTCTAACAAAGAAGGCACCTGCTGGTTTCTCGCAAAGAAGGGTACCTGCTGGTTTCTAACAAAGAAAGCACCTGCT
>KV003936.1:137239-149135 GCA_001598015.1 Dorcoceras hygrometricum | reverse complement strand
GCACATTCAGCTGTTGGAATGCAATCAACGCTCAAGATGGAAAGAATCAATGGCTGCAATTGAGTCGTGCAAATGCCTTAAATCAATGGGACAAGATTTGTACTATTCTGAGAAATAGTACAATATACAGAGGATGGTTGCACCAATTGGGAAGAAGACAAATTGGCCTTGACAAGCACAGAAGAGATTTGAATTTACTGTCTAACGGCCATATTTGGAGAGGAGATTTAAATACAAGAAGCACTGGTGAAGACAAGTGATGATTTTCGTGAAGATTTTGACAGAGTGAAAAATACAGAGGGAAGAAAATTGGAGACGAAGCAGTAGACCACCATTAGAGAGGAGAGCATAACGAGTGTCTACTGCTGAGTCTCAATCAGCTATTGAAGAGCATTTTTCCCAGTGTGTGAGATTTATTATTTTGAAGAGTTGAGCTATACAATGTAAAATCTCACACACACAGATTCACTCGCATATTTTGAGAGATGTGCGTAATTGCTTAGCGAGTGAATCACAAACCAAAATCAGATCCCGTCCAAGCACGAATACGTTAAACTCTGTGTCTGTAGCCTTTCTCACATAGGCGTAAAACAAGTGAGTGACAGCCGAGGGCTGGTGGAGTCTAGGAGTTCTCGCAGCTGCTGGTTGCGGGATCGGGTCTGTACACGATGTGTAGATCAAATCTTCTAGTGGAACCTTGCGAGGAGGAAGAAGGGGAGACGTAGGACATTGAAGTCCAAACTTCCATAAACAAACAACAGCGTACATTCCTTTATGATTTATAGTATTTACATTCTGCATTTACCATTAGCATAATTGCACAGCATATCAGATTTCACATATGCTCAGTCACACACTCATATGTTTAGTGAAATCTGATTGCACACATAGAATAACAAAATGTCACACACGCACACGGCATTTCAGATTTCATACAGTAGCCTTAACATATGTTTAATGAAATCTGAATGCATAGTATTGTTGACATTATTTATTAGTTCCGCATAAGCCTTTATCTTAGCACGCATATATTTCAGATTGCACACACGCACAGTTAAACAGATTTCTAATAGAAATCTGTTTGCATCGTTTTAAAATTAGGATTCAGTTCTGGTGTTTTCCGCATGTTTTATTACATACCAGATCTGTCTCCGGTGCTCTGTTGTAATGTTCAAGAACCAGAGGTATTGCACCTCATTATAGCAGCGCAAAATTTTTAATGAACAATAGCAGCGCTGTTAAGTTGTTTTTTGGTCCTAACAATTGGTATCAGAGCAGGTTGTTCTTGAACGAGCATTTATTTTAAAACGCATGTGCTATGTTTTTAAAATGTTTTAAATTTTTTTTGAGAAGCTTATATTATGAAGGTCAGATGAAAATGATTTGTTTTCTATATAGAACTGTTTTCTCTTGATGAACTGTCACGGAATGCACGAGTTCCGTGCGGATGCCAAGATCCTATTTCGGTTGGGCTATAAGTTCACCTGGAGCGAGGCTCGGTGACAGCACATGGGACGAAATAGGAGAAATGAAAAATCTGAGCTTTAGTTGTCACATTTTCTTTCTGGTTCTTCATATGTGAGTGACTCAGTAGCACATGTTCTTATTTGAAACAATATTTAAAGTGCTCTGAAATTTTTCAAACTTTCTGTTATGCGGTATTTCAGCTGGTGCTTCATTTTTTTTAAAAATGATTTGAGCTTATATTACAAAAGATAGGGATAGTTTTTATTAATCTTTCTCTGCATATATAAGCTCAAGCAGAAGCACACTTTCAGCTTTTTGAAAATCATAGCATATTGTTGCATATGGTTGTTCCCAAAATGCTTTTCGATTTCCAAAATTTAAAATTCCTGCTGTCACGTTGTTTTTGTTGTGACAGTGTAGGGAGAGCTTTGATTTAAATTTCAGGAAGACAAGCTTTCGACCTCTTTTTTATTCCACAAAAAGGGAGAGAATTGTTAGATCTTGCATATGTTATTTGAGGTTTTGTGTAAATAAAAAAGGGAGAGATTGATGGATCTGTTTACACAGATCCAGTTCTGAGTTTTGAATTACACAAAACCTGTTATTGTGTTTCTAATGTCTCTACTAAGTGTGAAGATGTTAGCTGGTGTATTTTGTCATTCAGACGGAAGTTGATTTAGCAATGGAGATGTCCAGAGTTGAGTCAGCATACCGTTATTAGTTAAGACCAGCTGGAGTGATTATATGAGCAACTAGACCAGCTGGTATACTAAAGAAAAAGGTGGACAGCTTCGCTTACGTGGAGTTCAATCAGTTGCTGAATTGTTGAAAGAGCAGGTTACTGTTGAAGTTGCTGTCAACAGATACCATGCGAAGAGTCACTGTTGACGAGGTTGTTAAGTTATTAAGAAGAGCTGGTATCAGCAATGATGACGTCAGCTTATCTACTGGAGGAAGCTATGAGCAGCAAAGATGACGTCATCACAATCAGCAGTGAGCTACAGTACATTCAGCAGATGGCTACAGTGAAATTCAGCAGTTGACAAGAAAATCAGTAGATGGATCAGCGATGATAACGTCAGCAGTGATGTCATCACAATTAGCAGCAAACTACAGTATATCCAGTCGCAAGCTACAGTACAACCAGTCGATGATACTTGAAGTTAGCGATAGCAAAACGATGTCGTTTGGATAAATGGATACGACAGCATTTTGCCTTCGCGCTATGGTTCAGTCGATGGATTTTGTGATGGTAAAACCAGCAGGTAGATCTCTTAAGGGAAACCAGCAGGTAGCTACAGTGAAACTAAAAGAGAACCAGCCGTTGCGCATCAAAGATCAAAACCAGACGCAAGCTACAGTACATACAGTCGAGAGCTACAGTAGTTTGTGCATCCAGACGAGAGCTACAGTTATTTAACCAGTCGAGGATGTATAGCAAACGATGTCGTTTGGATAAGTTAAAAATAACCAGTCGTTGGGTAATCCAGACGCAAGCTACATTGATCCAGTCGCAAGCACTTCAAGACCAACGACTGGTGTACCAGCTGCAAGCACATAGTTTCAAATGGTATCGTTACCACCAGCTGGACAACCAGACGCAAGCACATCACCCGGTTGCAAGACCAGCGTCTGGACAACCAGTCGCAAGCACTTCTTCCCAGCTATTGCAATGAAGGTGAACCAGCTGTTGCGCGAAGTGTTGTGACGAAGAAAAGACAACAGCTGAGCGAACAACTGTTGAAAAAATTGTTGGAGCACATTCAGCTGTTGGAATGCAATCAACGCTCAAGATGGAAAGAATCAATGGCTGCAATTGAGTCGTGCAAATGCCTTAAATCAATGGGACAAGATTTGTACTATTCTGGGAAATAGTACAATATACAGAGGATGGTTGCACCAATTGGGAAGAAGACAAATTGGCCTTGACAAGCGCAGAAGAGATTTGAATTTTACTGTCTAACGACCATATTTGGAGAGGAGATTTAAATACAAGAAGCACTGGTGAAGACAAGTGATGATTTTCGTGAAGATTTTGACAGAGTGAAAAATACAGAGGAAAGAAAATTGGAGACGAAGCAGTAGACCGTCATTAGAGAGGAGAGCATAACGAGTGTCTACTGCTGAGTCTCAATCAGATATTGAAGAGCATTTTTCCCAGTGTGTGAGATTTATTATTTTGAAGAGTTGAGCTATACACTGTAAAATCTCACACACACAGATTCACTCGCATATTTTGAGAGATGTGCGTAATTGCTTAGCGAGTGAATCACAAACCAAAATCCGATCCCGTCCAAACATGAAGACGTTAAACTCTGTGTCTGTAGCCTTTCTAACATAGGCGTAAAACAAGTGAGTGACAGCCGAGGGCTGGTGGAGTCTAGGAGTTCTCGCAGCTGCTGGTTGCGGGATCGGGTCTGTACACGATGTGTAGATCAAATCTTCTAGTGGAACCTTGCGAGGAGGAAGAAGGGGAGACGTAGGACATTGAAGTCCGAACTTCCATAAAGAAACAACAGCGTACATTCCTTTATGATTTATAGTATTTACATTCTGCATTTACCATTAGAATAATTGCACAGCATATCAGATTTCACATATGCTCAGTCACGCACTCATATGTTTAGTGAAATCTGATTGCACACATAGAATAACACAATGTCACACACGCACACGGAATTTCAGATTTCATACAGTAGCCTTAACATATGTTTAATGAAATCTGAATGCATAGTATTGTTGACATTATTTATTAGTTCCGCATAAGCCTTTATCTTAGCACGCATATATTTCAGATTGCACACACGCACAGTTAAACGGATTTCTAACAGAAATCTGTTTTCATCGTTTTAAAATTAGGATTCAGTTCTGGTGTTTTCCGCATGTTTTATTACATACCAGATCTGTCTCCGGTGCTCTGTTGTAATGGTCAAGAACCAGAGGTATTGCACCTCATTATAGCAGCGCAAAATTTTTAATGAACAATAGCAGCGCTGTTAAGTTGTTTTTTGGTCCTAACAATTGGTATCAGAGCAGGTTCTTCTTGAACGAGCATTTATTTTAAAACTCATGTGCTATGTTTTTAAAATGTTTTAAATGTTTTTGAGAAGCTTATATTATGAAGGTCAGATGAAAATGATTTGTTTTATATATATTGAACTGTTTTCTCTTGATGAACTGTCACGGAATGCACGAGTTCCGTGCGGATGCCAAGATCCTATTTCGGTTGGGCTATAAGTTCACCTGGAGCGAGGCTCCGTGACAGCACATGGGACGAAATAGGAGAAATGAAAAATCTGAGCTTTAGTTGTCACATTTTATTTCTGGTTCTTCATATGTGAGTGACTCAGTAGCACATGTTCTTATTTGAAACAATATTTAAAGTGCTCTGAAATTTTTTCAAACTTTCTGTTATGCGGTATTTCAGCTGGTGCTTCATTTTTTTTAAAAATGATTTGAGCTTATATTACAAAAGATAGGTAGAGTTTTTATTAATCTTTCTCTGCATATATAAGCTCAAGCAGAAGCACACTTTCAGCTTTTTCAAAATCATAGCATATTGTTGCATATGGTTGTTCCCAAAATGCTTTTGATTTCCAAAATTTAAAATTCCTGCTGTCACGTTGTTTTTGTTGTGACAGTGTAGGGAGAACTTTGATTTAAATTTCAGGAAGACAAGCTTTCGACCTCTTTTTGATTCCCACAAAAAGGGAGAGAATTGTTAGATCTTGCATATGTTATTTGAGGTTTTGTGTAAATAAAAAAGGGAGAGATTGATGGATCTGTTTACACAGATCCAGTTCTGAGTTTTGAATTACACAAAACCTGTTATTGTGTTTCTAATGTCTCTACTAAGTGTGAAGATGTTAGCTGGTGTATTTTGTCATTCATGAAATGATTTCTTTTGGAAAAGGTTTGGTGTTTTACAAATTAAAATGATATGAAGGGAATTTTACTAAACTTTAGAAGTGTGTCATGCTTGATTTCACAAGTAGCTTGCCACTAATCCCTTTCATATAAAAACCTGTTTTCAAAGTAATATTTTCATCATTTGCAAAGAAAAGTTTTAAAGTGTTCTTCAAAGAAATTCCAGAAGAGTTAGTGATAGCAAAACGATGTCGTTTGGATAAATGGATACGACAGTGTTTTGCCTTCGCGCTAAGGTTCAGTCGATGGATTTTGTGATGGTAAAACCAGCAGGTAGATCTCTTAAGGGAAACCAGCAGGTAGCTACAGTGAAACTAAAAGAGAACCAGACGTTGCGCATCAAAGATCAAAACCAGACGCAAGCTACAGTACATACAGTCGAGAGCTACAGTAGTTTGTGCATCCAAACGAGAGCTACAGTTATTTAACCAGTCGAGGATGTATAACAAACGATGTCGTTTGGATAAGTTAAAACGGTGGCGTTTGAACTAACCAGTCGTTGGGTAATCCAGATGCAAGCTACATTGATCCAGTCGCAAGCACTTCAAGACCAACGACTGGTGTACCAGCTGCAAGCACAGACTTTCAAATGGTATCGTTATCACCAACTGAACAACCAGACGCAAGCACATCACCCGTTGTAAGACCATCGTCTGGACAACCAGTCGCAAGCACCTCTTCCCAGCTATTGCAATGAAGGTGAACCAGCTGTTGCGCGAAGTGTTGTGACGAAGAAAAGACAAAAGCTGAGCGAACAGCTGTTGAATATCTGCTGATTTATTGAGGTTAGCAGGTAAGATGCGCTGCGACTGGTACCAGCAGACGACTCCAACGGCGATGCACGAGCTGGATTTCTAAATTGATTGAAAAATGTTTTAAGGAGGTGAAATGATTTCTTTTGGAAAAGGTTTGGTACTTTACAAATTTAAAATGATATGAAGGGAATTTTACTAAACTTTAGAAGTGTGTCATGCTTGATTTCACAAGTAGCTTGCCACTAATCCCTTTCATATAAAAACCTGTTTTCAAAGTAAGATTTTCATCATTTGCAAAGAAAAGTTTTAAAGTGTTCTTCAAAGAAATTCCAGAAGAGTTAGTGCGTTGCTCAAAGGGAGGATTTCTGCAGGAATTAGCTGTTGTCGTAAAGCTTCATTTAAGGCAAGTAAAAGCTGATCCTTTACTACACCATTTGGAGCATATATTGTTGTTTTTATGGATCTGCTTGCCTGTATGTTTAAGTTATGTTTAAAGTTCATGTTTGAAATGATTTAGACATGAAAATGAAAGAAAGATGGGTTCGAAAATGGTGTTTTGATGTTTATGATGCTTCCAGTATGTTTTCCAGAAAGTTTATGATGTTTTAAATGTACCGAGGATTCGAATTTGTTTCCAGAATGCTATGAATGTTCTTCTCGCAGTAGCTGTAATATCAATATTTGATAACTGTGTAATCGGTAGTTGCTGGTTGAATCATTTTAAAGTATGGTTTGATAGGCAACGGGTGATGGCATAGTTGTTGTTTTGATATTACGAATGTCGAGTTATGTTTCAGCAGCTGTATCTACTTGTTAAGATTCAGCAGCTGCATTGTTATAATGTTTACGAATGTTCTTCCTTTTTGCTTTAATGACGGGATTTGATGATTGTGTAATCAGTAGTTGCTGGTTGAATCAGTATAAAGTCTGGTTTAATAGGTGACGGCTGGTAGCGCGATCATTGTTTCGATATTACAAAGGTCTTTCGTAAATTTCAGCAGATGCACTGTTCATCAGCAGATGCATCTTCCCTTGTTAAAACCAGCAGTTGCGTTTCCTTTGTTAAGAATCAGCAGCTGCATTGTTATTGTAAATTCAGCAGCTGCATTTCCTTTGTCAAGAGTTCAGCAGTTGCGTTGTATTCATAAAAATCAGCAGATGCACTGTTCACCAGCAGATGCATTCCATTGTGGTATTTCAGCAGTTGCTTTATTCGTTTCTAAGTACTGTTTATTTCAGCTGGTATTAGTCTTGCGACTGATACTATTTATTTATATATGCGTGTTAGCGCTTTTCCTTGCAACTGATTGATGCGCTAACGACGTCGTTTCTTTAAGTCATAAAATATGAGCAGGTAGTCTTGTTATCCTATCAGCTATTCACTCCAACGACATCGTTTCATTTAAATACGATTGTCTTAGTAAAAGATCTAGCAGCTGGTTTCTGTTTATTCCAGCTGGTTCATTTCAATGATAGTTGCGAACAGCATCGATCTGTTTTGGTTCATAAGTGCTGTTCCATTTCGTCACGACTGGTTCCTGCATTTCGACTGGTTTCTCTCCATTGTTATGATTTTAATGTTCTAATTCGATACTCAGTAAAGTTTTAAAATGGGAAGCAAATGTTTAAAATAATGGAACCCGACGATTTACAGGAATTTCAAAGAATGTTTAAAGAAAGGATTGTTAAGGAACAAAAGCTGTTTTAGATTATGGCATAGATAGTTGCAGGTCACCAAGGAGAAGGGTGAGCAGTTGTCTAGATGTCGACTGCCCTTTCATATGAGCTATATGCTAAAACTGATATCGGGAGTCATTTTGATCAAAGTGCAAATTGGACCACATAGAACTTATATGCCATGATCAACTGAAAATGATATTGGAAATTAATGAGAAGCTGGGCTATCATTCCCTGTTTCTGCCATTGAATGTTTATTGAACTGTTTACGAAAATGACACTGTTTATTGAAGTTCCTTAACATATGTATTGAACAGATGTCTGCCTGCGTTTTATGAACTTGTTATTACTCAGGTTTTACTTGCTGAGCCTTTAGGCTCACTAGCTTTTAAAATGGTGCAGGTACGACAGCTGGAGAACGAACAGCAGGTGAAACTTGAAACCAGCAGCTGGGTGGTTGTGTTTATCCAAGGCCTACGTTTTCCGTGTCTTAGTTGTATCATTTTGATTAGATAGTACTGTATTAGATCAGTAGAAACGATTGTATATTTACATCGATCAGTTGTTGTAAATCGCAATTGCAATTATCAATGAAAACTGTTTTCCGCAAATGTTTAGCAGTAGCGCGAAAATTAGGTACCTGCTGGTCTTTGAAATTGTCCTGTGCTTCGTTTCTTTTGAGTTATAAGAAATACAGCTTATAACAAATTACCTTTTAGCCTTCTTTTACTTCGAAAATTTTTATTTACCCCTATTCTCGTGGCCCCGTTGGGTTTGGGTGTCACAACAGCTGAGCGAACATGTCAGGCCCCGTGCTAATTACTCACAATTAACACTTAAATAAGCGCATAAACACGGAAGCTAAAATCAGGGCTTAAAAATTTTTCGAAATCATTTGGGGCTGAACGTAAAACATACATCCAAAATATCGACAGTCAAAATATAAGTTAATTCAAACTTATACAAACCAGACAACAATAAATCTCAAGTCTAAAATAAATCCCCAATACATAGAAACACGGGGCATTCCCCGGTTTAGTACATATCATAAATATAACTGGGACTCATGGGAACGGGGGTCGACCAGCTGTACCACTGCTCTGTCCAGCCTGGATACCTGAAGATCCTGCAAATGGGTGACACAGACCCAAGACACAAAAGCAAGAAAAAAAAATACGAGGTCAAGTCTCAGTACGAAGAGCTATCTAAACAGCTATATGCAACATGCCATAAATCAATGCTATGAATGCATGAGGGCTATCAAAGAGTCGGATAGCTAGACCAGTCTATCAACTGGAAAATCAAATCAAGCCTCTAAACCACGCATAGCCAATCAGCCGGTGGAAATCATCGGTCCGTGATCATCGGGGCCCGTCAGCCGATCACAGCTCGATGGTAGACACTCGAATCCGGTAGTCACCACTCCGATGATAGCGTTGGACTTTTCGGGCACGACTCAACGATCGGCCAGTCACAACGTGGCACCCAATCAGGTCATCAAATCAATCTGTCAAGGCTCAATATGTATGCGTGTATGCCAATCAATATCAATGCATAATGCATACAAGGCATATTACATGAAAGCAGTAAGCATAACTCAAGCAATTCAGCAACTGATTCACGTAAACACCTATCAGCAATTCCACAGATTTCAAAACACTGAAATATAGTCATGTTCATGCTCAAAGCTGCTAAGAGCTGCTCAATCGTACCTTCACAGCTTCAATATACCTTAACCGGTTTCACAAACAACGGCCATCAACTAAATCAAGTCTACGGCCCTTGAAACTTCACGGCAAAGCTCAACCAAAATCCTGGGAACTGAAATCTGTGCAAGGTAGCTAACATCTTAACTTAAATCTAAACATACTCCCTCAAATACCTACGGCCAAAACTAATCTCAAGTTCTAAGCATCCACGCAGGTACCAACGACAAGAACAAAGCTCAAATCGAGAAGAAAAGCTCACCCACAAGCTCACGCTAGCAAGAGGAATGCACGGCACAGCTTTCTCCAAAAGCTTCGAACGCTAGCAGCTCCACTCCTCCAATCCAGCGTTAATTCAAAGTGTAAAATAGGTAGCCAACAAAAAAGCTAAGCTAGGGGAGTTCAGCGCCACCAAGACCACTCAATTCGTAACGGTGGGAATCTACGAAGAAATGTTCGGGTGAACAGTAACTCGACGAGGGTTTGAATACGAAGATAAGAAATATCAGGTTCTCAAAAATTCTAAGTGTCGATCAACACTTCTATATGTAACCCTCAAATCCAACAGCTGCTGTCCATGAAAGCATCCAGTCGACGTGAACAGTAGATATCTTACAGCAGATACCATTTCTTTCTTTCGATAGAACCAGCAGCAACCACAGTCGATACATTCTCAAAGGAAAACATCAAAACGACACCGTTCCAACTAACTCAAACGACGTCGCAGCACTTCACCAGCTGACAACAGATATCTCTTGCGAAGAGGCCAAAAGCTGGTAACAGACATCTCTTAAAACAATACATCGACTGGTCGCGCTAATCAATCAAAACGATGACGCATTAACTAATCCAAACGACATCGTAATGGTTACGTAAGCAGTGCTGCCAACAGCTGGTCACCCAGTCGCAACACTCAAAACGCAGCGTTTCTACTTATCAAAACGACGTCGCACAACATACGTCACCCTATCTGTTGCCAGATATCTCGCGACTGGTTCCTCAAACCATCGAATGGTCGCTCCTTCTAACGCAACTGCTGAAATCAGTAGTCAACACTCAAAAATATTGACCAACACGTGTCGTTCCTTCGTTGATCCTTGCATTAGCGCGCCTGCTGCTAGCAGCAACCATTCTAAGCGCAACTACTGCCAACAGATAACAATGCGTCACGCCTACGTCATATCTACTGATTCAAAATTCACCAGACTTGAGCTACATTAACGTTGACCCGCGTTGACTTCGCTACAGTAGCTTTCTGTTGACAGATTTTACCCAAATTCGCTACGACTGGTTCTAAACAATAGCGCAACGTCTGAAATACAATGGGGAATCAGATTTCACGCGTAAAACCTTCAAAATTCATGCGATAAATCCCAAATCAACTCGATTAATCATCAATTAAATTCTGATTCCTCACATTCTCCCCACATTAAGAGATTTCGTCCTCGAAATCAAAGACAAACCAAGGCAAAAACCTTGTCTCATCTTCTCCTCAACTTACCAGGTAGCTTCTTCTCGGACATGCTTGCTCCATTGGACCATCACCAACGGAATTATCTTGTTTCTCAGCTGCTTCTCCTTCCTATCCAGAATCTGCACTGGATATTCAACATAACTCAAGGCAGAGTCCAGCTCAACTTCGTCGGTTCTCAACACATGTGATGGATCTGGCTCATATTTCCTCAACATTGACACATGAAAGACATCATGCATCACTGCCAATTCCTCGGGCAGCCTCAATCTATACGCCAACTGTCCAATCCGCTCAACAATCTCAAAAGGACCAACATATATGGGAGCTAACTTGCCTTTAAATCTGAATCGCATGACGCTCTTGAAAGGAGAAATCTTGAGAAACACACGATCTCCTACCTCGAACTCTAACGGTCGATGTCTTCTATTAGCATAGCTAGAGAAACGGTCTTGAGCAGCTTTCATTTTACTACGAATCAAATCAATCTGATCCTTCATGTGCTGAACAAACTCCGGTGTAGAAAGCTGTCTCTCTCCAACTTCTTCCCAACAAATCGGGGATCTGCACTTTCGACCATACAACGCCTCAAACGGAGCCATTCCGATAGTCACCTGGTAGCTGTTGTTATACGAAAACTCAACCAAGGATAGCGAATCCTGCCAGCCACCGCTGAAATCCATCACAATTTCACGCAGCATATCCTCTAAAGTCTGGATAGTCCGCTCAGACTGTCCGTCTGTCTGAGGGTGATAGGCCGTACTCATAGCATCTCGAACCCATAGCTGCTTGCAAACTCTTCCAAAATCGAGAAGTGAACCTCGGATCTCTATCGGACACTATCAAAACCGGAACTCCATGCAATCTAACCACATGGTCGATGTACAGCTTCG
>KV003936.1:66137-107659 GCA_001598015.1 Dorcoceras hygrometricum | reverse complement strand
TTGGAGCACATTCAGCTGTTGGAATGCAATCAACGCTCAAGATGGAAAGAATCAATGGCTGCAATTGAGTCGTGAAAATGCCTTAAATCAAGGGGACAAAATTTATACTATTCTGGGAAATAGTACAATATACAGAGGATGGTTGCACCAATTGGGAAGAAGACAAATTGGCCTTGACAAGCGCAGAATAGATTTGAATTTACTGTCTAACGGCCATATTTGGAGAGGAGCTTTAAATACAAGAAGCACTGGTGAAGACAAGTGATGATTTTCGTGAAGATTTTGACAGAGTGAAAAATACAGAGGGAAGAAAATTGGAGACGAAGCAGTAGACCGCCATTAGAGAGGAGAGCATAACGAGTGTCTACTGCTGAGTCTCAATCAGCTATTGAAGAGCATTTTTCCCAGTGTGTGAGATTTATTATTTTGAAGAGTTGAGCTATACACTGTAAAATCTCACACACACAGATTCACTCGCATATTTTGAGAGATGTGCGTAATTGCTTAGCGAGTGAATCACAAACCAAAATCAGATCCCGTCCAAGCACGAAGATGTTAAACTCTGTGTCTGTAGCCTTTCTCACATAGGCGTAAAACAAGTGAGTGACGGCCGAGGGCTGGTGGAGTCTAGGAGTTCTCGCAGCTGCTGGTTGCGGGATCGGGTCTGTACACGATGTGTAGATCAAATCTTCTAGTGGAACTTTCCGAGGAGGAAGAAGGGGAGACGTAGGACATTGAAGTCCGAACTTCCATAAACAAACAACAACGTACATTCCTTTATGATTTATAGTATTTACATTCTGCATTTACCATTAGCATAATTGCATAGCATATCAGATTTCACATATGCTCAGTCACGCACTCATATGTTTAGTGAAATCTGATTGCACACATAGCATAACAAAATGTCACACACGCACAAGGCATTTCAGATTTCATACAGTAGCCTTACATATGTTTAATAAAATCTGAATGCATAGTATTGTTGACATTATTTATTAGTTCCGCATAAGCCTTTATCTTAGCACACATATATTTCAGATTGCACACACGCACAGTTAAACAGATTTCTAACAGAAATCTGTTTGCATCGTTTTAAAATTAGGATTCAGTTCTGGTGTTTTCCGCATGTTTTATTACATACCAGATCTATCTTCGGTGCTCTGTTGTAATGTTCAAGAACCAGAGGTATTGCACCTCATTATAGCAGCGCAAAATTTTTAATGAACAATAGCAGCGCTGTTAAGTTGTTTTTCGGTCCTAACGGATAACATTCTAAATGATGACATATTCCACCGGAAAGACATGTATTGTCACCTGGATATGGTATCGGACATCATAAATTCAATCCACTGGCAATCCAATTCAACTCCCTTCTCAATACTGAAAATAAATCAGGAAAATAACAACAGAATTATGAATGGTGCATCATCATTAAGAAAAAGAGGACTAGAACCACAAAGCTTTATAAGACCGTGTCTCTTATTTAAATGGCGACTCAGCATTTAAAAATTTATGGCATAAATGCATGACTCGTTGTGAATCTATTGATGAATTTGAGGAGACATGGAAATTTATGAGTGATAAATATAATTTGGATTGCCATAGATGGTTGAAAGGGATGTACAAAATGAGGGGGAAATGGGCCACTGCTTTTAGTAATGAAATATTTAGTGCGGGACTTTTGGCTACTTCAAGAAGTGAGGCTATAAATATGGCATTAAAGAAGACAGGTAATAAAATGAGTTCTTTATATGAATTTGTGATGAATTTCACAAAGATTCAAACTAATTGGAGGAAAAAGGAGAAGAATGAAGACACCCGTTGTCGTCATGGTAAACCTGCACAGATTTTGAAAAATCATCCATTGTTGACTCAAGCTGCTGATGTTTATACGATTTCTATATATCGTTTATTTGAAATTAAATTGGTTAATTCTCTTAACTGCAAATTTGTTGAACCACCTGGTTGTGCCCCTACTGATTGGAATTGGATTGATGCCAAAGTAAGATCTCATGATGAAAATTCTAGGGTTAGGCATGTGTTGTTCCATAAACAAAATCATGATATCAAGTGCAGTTGTCATAAGTTTGACACCATGGGGATTTTGTGTAAACATGCTTTGAGGGTATTACACTATATGGATGTCACCCCTTTGCCTAAAACTTATATTTTGAAAAGATGGACGAAGAACGTACGAAATAGAGTTAACTTTGGTTTTGAAGAAAGTGGTGGCAGTGGTAGTGGTGGTGATGGTCATGTATCTGAGATGGTTTTTGTGAACCAAATAATGAGATCAATGTATGATCTAACTCAATTGACCAAACCTCACGATGATGCAAGAAAAAGATTATATAGATTGGTTGACATTGCAACAGAAGAAATCTCTAGCTTTGTCCAGAATTTGAAGGTCGATGAAGAGACTACATGTTCTTCAATTTCAGTTGGTCAAACGGATGAAATATGTGTCCGTAATCCACTCACTGGTAAAGAAAAAGGAGTTACAAATACAAATATCACACGACATTGGGATAACAAGAGCAAAAGAGGAAAAGGAAAAGGGAAAGCTGATACTTCAAGTAAGTTTGAATTATTCTAATTTTTTTCATATGTTCTAAGTTTGAAATATATATTTTTTTCATATATGTGTTAGATAATCTATATTTATGTTGTTGTAGGTGGAAAAGGGGCCAAAAAGAAAGGGCAAAGTTCGCAAATTGAGACGCAAATACCACCTCAATATCCATTTGCATATCCTCAAATACCACCTCAATATCCATTTGCATATCCTCAAATACCACCTCAATATCCATTTGCATATCCTCAAATACCACCTCAATATCCATTTGCATATCCTCAAATACCACCTCAATATCCATTTGCATATCCTCAAATACCACCTCAATATCCATTTGCATATCCTCAAATACCACCTCAATATCCATTTGCATATCCTCAAATATCACCTCAATATCCATTTTCATACCCTCAACTGCCACCACAATATCCATTTCCCTCTCAACAACATTTTTTCCCATATTCAAATCAGATTGTTACTATCTCAACAAAATTGTTTTCCTTCTCAATTTATGTTATATATTGTATTTTATTCGTTTTTTAAACGCGGGAAGGTCATGCAAATCGCAATTCCAGTGACCAGTTTGGAGGTGCTCATTCAAAGCTGGATGAGGCTCCGCAATGAAATCAGCAAAGCTGGACGATGCTACATGATGAAAACATGATGCTACATGTATTACACGTGTGATGCTGTGATCTTTTTCTTGCTTTTTTCAGTAATGAAGGAAAGCTTTTTCTGTTTCCATTGAAATCAGTAAACATATTTCTGTAATGAAAGGAAAGCTTCCTGAATGTTGTTTGTTGAATCAATGTTTTTCTGTCTCTGGCTACTTGATGATGCAAATAGTTGATGATGCACTTTTATGGTGATATGAATGTGTTCTGAATGTACTTGGAGGGGTTTGAAAAGCATTCATATTCTGTTGCAATCCACCTAGTCTCTGGCTACTTCATTTTATTTGTCTAGTTTTATTCATTCAATTCAAGATTGAGATTCCTAATATCAATGACGAAATAAGCATATTAGCTGGAATCAATGTTGGAACCACAATACACATGTTGAATCAATGTTGACAAAAGTGGGGATTCAAAATTGATAAACTGATTGTTTACATAGATAAACACGGAAACAAATTTAATCAAGTTTTGGGTGTACATTGAAACAAAATATAAGATACAAAGACATGATTTTACATATATAAGATACAAAGACATATGATCAACTAATGTCTTGAAGTAGATACAAAGACATATGATCAACTAATCGTCACTCAATTTTATGTCATGTATCATTTCTTTTATCTCTCGCATTTTCTCCACAATCTGCAAAACATCTTTTTGTAAATCAGATAGTGTATTTTCCAATTCAACTATTTTATCTGCTTTTGTAGATTTTTTTCGGGAGCTTGAATTGGAGGTAGCACATGAACTTTCTTCACCACAAGTTTTGAAATAAGCACTTGGCCGTTGCCTCTCTACATATTCCTCAAAGCTTCTTCCTTAGTAGAGAATTTCTGATACAAAGCGTCTTTATATCCATCCACTTGAGCGTGTGTTTCTGCCCAAGTATCATAAACACCATTTTTTTCTCCTTTGAAAACAACGTATGCTTTCCTCTACATTACAAGGATAAGATGGATAATATATTATAAATAGGAAAAAAACAATTATATTATCACACAAATAATATCAAAATTAAAGGAAAAATTTTGTAACTCAATAGAGAAATAGCAAACCGTGGTAATTGAACGGAATATCATTTTCCACCTTCTTTTTCAAATCATATTTAGCTGCACTTATTCATTGAAAACAAGATATCTTTTCAGAATTCATTAATGGATATGTACCATTTTTCCACTTCAGCTTGGAAAAAAGGACATTCAGCTTATTCGATCATCTCCCCTGTTTCAATAGTGTCATTTAATGCGCCAAACAACTAATGCATAAATAAACAGAGACAATATATCATTTATATAAGCGCCAAACAACCAAAATTCGATCATCTCCCCTGTTTCAATAGTGTCATTTGCCTGCAAGTTAGAAATTAGAAATGGAAGTTACACAGCCCTTGCACATGCTGGACTTGGAAAAGACAATATATCATTTATATAAGGAGAAACATAAAACAAAAAAATTCTTCGATAACATTCTAAATGATGACATATTTCACCGAAAAGACATGTATTTTCACCTGGATATGGTATCGGACATCATAAAATTCAATCCACTAGCAATCCAATTCAACTCCCTTCTCAAGACTGAAAAGAAATCAGGAAAATAACAACAGAATTATGAATGGTGCATCATCATTAAGAAAAATAGGACTAGAACCACAAAGCTTTATAAGATCGGGTCTCTTACATAGCTTGGGCCTTAGGTCAGGTTAGCAGAATAAAGGAGAGAAGAGACTAACGTATGGGCGTTGAGAAAGATTCATAGCTTAACACTTAACCAGAATAAGAATGAAGAGTGGTGTGTGTTTCATTTGTCCAAAACAATAACGTTGAAGAAAACAAAGTAACATGGCACACAACATAAAGAAACACCCATATGTCAGAACACCAAAAAGCACCAGAAATGTGAATGGGAGTGAAAGGAACAATCAGACACCACAAAAGCACGGAATACAAAATTCCCAAACTACAGGTGATTCAACCTTAGTTGCAGGCAAATATTTTTCAATTTGAATCGGAGTTAGCAGAATACATTCACATTACTAAATTGACGTTAGTAATTTGAATCGGAGTTAGCAGAATACATTCACATTACTAAATTGACGTTAGTAATTTGAATCGGAGTTAGCAGAATACATTCACATTACTAAATTGACGTTAGTAATTTGAATCGGAGTTAGCAGAATACATTCACATTACTAAATTGACGTTAGTAATTTGAATCGGAGTTAGCAGAATACATTCAATTTTTAAAAAAAAATGTAAACAATTAAGGTTAAGTGCAAAATTCGTAAAAAAAAAAAAAAAACTTACGCTGCCCTTGGGGAAGAAGCTTTGTTGAGATGGAGAGGGAGAAATCTTTGTTCAGATGGAGAGGGAGAAAAATAGTGGAAGCCGTATCCCTGTTTTTTGAAAACCTACAAAAAAATTTTCAAATTTTTCTACAGAAATTTTCAATTTTCAAGGTTAAAAATTTTGTCGGTTTCAATTTTATTTTAATTATACTGTTTCCGCCACATGTCAGCTGCTCAATGGCCACCTGCATTTGTGGGCAGTACCCACACAGGCAACATCGACTAACCCCAAAAAAGTATGGTCAGCACGTGGGGGAGGCCAAGTCTGGGTCTCTCACCTGATATGACTCCCAGGGGTTAGTCGATGCTGCCTATGTGGGTACTGCCCACAAATGCAGATGACCATTGAGCAGCTGACATGTGGCGGAAACAGTATAATTAAAAAAAAACTTGAAACCGACAAAATGTTTAACCTTGAAAATTGAAAATTTCTGTGAAAATTGAAAATTTCTGTGGTTTCAAAAACAGGGATCGGCTTCCACTATTTTTCTCCGTCTCCATCTCAACAAAGCTTTCTCCCTCTCCATCTCAACAAAGCTTCCTCCCCAAGGGCAACGTAAGTTTTTTTTTTTACGAATTTTGCGCTTAATCTTATTTGTTTACATTTTTTTTTAAAATTGAATGTATTCTGCTAACTCCGATTCAAATTACTAACGTCAATTTAGTAATGTGAATGTATTCTGCTAACTCCGATTCAAATTGAAAATATTTGCCTGCAACTAAGGTTGAATCACCTGTAGTTTGGGAATTTTGTATTCCGTGCTTTTGTGGTGTCTGATTGTTCCTTTCACTCCCATTCACATTTCTGGTGCTTTTTGGTGTTCTGACATATGGGTGTTTCTTTATGTTGTGTGCCATGTTACTTTGTTTTCTTCAACGTTATTGTTTTGGACAAATGAAACACACACCACTCTTCATTCTTATTCTGGTTAAGTGTTAAGCTATGAATCTTTCTCAACGCCCATACCTTAGTCTCTTCTCTCCTTTATTCTGCTAACCTGACCTAAGGCCCAAGCTATGGAAGAGACACGGTCTTATAAAGCTTTGTGGTTCTAGTCCTCTTTTTCTTAATGATGATGCACCATTCATAATTCTGTTGTTATTTTCCTGATTTATTTTCAGTATTGAGAAGGGAGTTGAATTGGATTGCCAGTGGATTGAATTTTATGATGTCCGATACCATATCCAGGTGACAATACATGTCTTTCCGGTGGAATATGTCATCATTTAGAATGTTATCGAAGAATTTTTTTGTTTTATGTTTCTCCTTAAATAAATGATATATTGTCTTTTCCAAGTCCAGCATGTGCAAGGGATGTGTAACTTCCATTTCTAATTTCTAACTTGCAGGCAAATGACACTATTGAAACAGGGGAGATGATCGAATTTTGGTTGTTTGGCGCTTATATAAATGATATATTGTCTCTGTTTATTTATGCATTAGTTGTTTGGCGCATTAAATGACACTATTGAAACACGGGAGATGATCGAATAAGCTGAATGTCCTTTTTTCCAAGCTGAAGTGGAAAAATGGTACATATCCATTAATGAATTCTGAAAAGATATCTTGTTTTCAATGAATAAGTGCAGCTAAATATGATTTGAAAAAGAAGGTGGAAAATGATATTCCGTTCAATTACCACGGTTTGCTATTTCTCTATTGAGTTACAAAATTTTTCCTTTAATTTTGGGTTGTTTTGTTTTCAAAGGAGAAAAAAATGGTGTTTATGATACTTGGGCAGAAACGCACGCTCAAGTGGATGGATATAGCTTTGTATCGTATCAGAAATTCTCTACTAAGGCAGAAGCAATAAAAGCTTTTGAGGAATATGTAGAGAAGCAACGGCCAAGTGCTTATTTCAAAACTTGTGGTGAAGAAAGTTCATGTGCTACCTCCAATTCAAGCTCCCGAAAAAAATCTACAAAATAAAATAAAATAGTTGAATTGGAAAATACACTATCTGATTTACAAAAAGATGTTTTGCAGATTGTGGAGAAAATGCGAGAGATAAATGATACATGACATGACATAAATTAATGTTATTGCCCCAATTCAAGCTCCCGAAAAAAATCTACAAAAGCAGATAAAATAGTTGAATTGGAAAATACACTATCTGATTTACAAAAGATGTTTTGCAGATCGTGGAGAAAATGCGAGAGATAAAAGAAATTATACATGACATAAAATTGAGTGACGATTAGTTGATCATATGTCTTTGTATCTTCTATATGTAAAATCATGTCTTTGTATCTTATATTTTGTTTCAATGTATACCCAAAACTTGATTTATTTGTTTCCGTGTTTATCTATGTAAACAACCAGTTTATCAATTTTGAATCCCCACTTTTGTCAACATTGATTCAACATGTGTATTGTGGTTCCAACATTGATTCCAGCTAATATGTTTATTTCGTCATTGATATTAGGTATCTCAATCTTGAATTGAATGAATAAAACTAGACAAATAAAATGAAGTAGCCAGAGACTAGGTGGATTGCAACAGAATATGAATGCTTTTCAAACCCCTCCAAGTACATTCAGAACACATTCATATCACCATAAAAGTGCATCATCAACTATTTGCATCATCAAGTAGCCAGAGACAGAAAAACATTGATTCAACAAACAACATTCAGGAAGCTTTCCTTTCATTACAGAAATATGTTTACTGATTTCAATGGAAACAGAAAAAGCTTTCCTTCATTACTGAAAAAAGCAAGAAAAAGATCACAGCATCACACGTGTAATACATGTAGCATCATGTTTTCATCATGTAGCATCGTCCAGCTTTGCTGATTTCATTGCGGAGCCTCATCCAGCTTTGAATGAGCACCTCCAAACTGGTCACTGGAATTGCGATTTGCATGACCTTCCCGCGTTTAAAAAACGAATAAAATACAATATATAACATAAATTGAGAAGGAAAACAATTTTGTTGAGATAGTAACAATCTGATTTGAATATGGGAAAAAATGTTGTTGAGAGGGAAATGGATATTGTGGTGGCAGTTGAGGGTATGAAAATGGATATTGATGTGGTATTTGAGGATATGCAAATGGATATTGAGGTGGTATTTGAGGATATGCAAATGGATATTGCTGTGGTATTTGAGGAGTCAGTGTGTTGGTCTCAATTTGCGAACTTTGCCCTTTATTTTTGGCCCCTTTTCCACCTACAACAAACATAGATATAGATTATCTAACACATATATGAAAAAAATATATATTTCAAACTTAGAATATATGAAAAAATTAGAATAATTCAAACTTACTTGAAGTATCAGCTTTACCTTTTCCTTCTCCTCTTTTGCTCTTGTTATCCCAATGTCGTGTGATATTTGTATTTGTAACTCCTTTTTCTTTACCAGTGAGTGGATTACGGACACATATTTCATCCGTTTGACCAACTGAAATTGAAGAACATGTAGTCTCTTCATCGACCTTCAAATTCTGGACAAGGCTAGAGATTTCTTCTGTTGCAATGTCAACCAATCTATATAATCTTTTTCTTGCATCATCGTGAGGTTTGGTCAATTGAGTTAGATCATACATTGATCTCATTATTTGGTTCACAAAAACCATCTCAGATACATGACCATCACCACCACTACCACTGCCACCACTTTCTTCAAAACCAAAGTTAACTCTATTTCGTACATTCTTCGTCCATCTTTTCAAAATATAAGTTTCAGGCAAATGGGTGACATCCATATAGTTTAATACCATCAAAGCATGTTTACACAAAATCCCCATGGTGTCAAACTTATGACAACTGCACTTGATCTCATGATTTTGTTTATGGAACAACACATGCCTAACCCTAGAATTTTCATCATGAGATCTTACTTTGGCATCAATCCAATTCCAATCAGTAGGAGCACAAGACGGTGGTTCAACAAATTTGCAGTTAAGAGAATTAACCAATTCAATTTCAAATAAACGATATATAGAAATCGTATAAACATCAGCAGCTTGAGTCAACAACGGATGATTTTTCAAAATCTGTGCAGGTTTACCATGACGACAACGGGTGTCTTCATTCTTCTCCTTTTTCCTCCAATTACTTTGAATCTTTGTGAAATTCATCACAAATTCAAATAAAGAACTCATTTTATTACCCGTCTTCTTTAATGCCATATTTGTAGCCTCACTTCTTGAAGTAGCCAAAAGTCCCGCACTAAATATTTCATTACTAAAAGCAGTGGCCCATTTCCCCCTCATTTTGTACATCCCTTTCAACCATCTATGGCAATCCAAATTATATTTATCACTCATAAATTTCCATGTCTCCTCAAATTCATCAATATATTCACAACGAGTCATGCATTTATGCCATAAATTTTTAAATGCTGAGTCGCCATTTAAATTCCCAAAGTGTGAAGGAGCATTTTGATTTATATGCCATTGACATAAACGATGATGTGAATGTGGAAAAACTTTTTCAATAGCATTAATCATAGCTTGACATTGATATGAGAAAATAGTTTGTGGCTGCTTTCCATTATAGAATCAATAAATGTTGTAAATAACCATTCAAAAGAACTTTCGGATTCATCAGACAGAAAAGTTATGCCAAACATCACATTCTGCATATGATGATTTATACCAACAAATGGAGCACAAATCAAATTGTACTTATTTGTTCTATAAGTTGTATCAATTGACAACACATCTCCGAAATATTCAAAATCAACCAAACATCTGTAATATCTAAAGTAAAAGTTCATCACCCTATCGTCATCATCCAATTGCACATTCCAATAAAAATAATTCTCCTTATTCGACGTATTTATAAAATATTGAATAAGTGCATTGGAATCTCCATTGTCAACTTTGGTATGTTTTTTCAACCGGCTCATATGGTCATATGCATCTTTTCTAGTAAATCTTAAATTTTCTGGCCCACAAGCTTCTGTTTCCATAAAAGAAACTGCACAAGAGACGGATATTCTAGCATTAACCATAGCTTCTAGAGTTGACTGTTTTGCATGTGATATATTGCGTGCCGATCTTAACAAGTGAGTTTGATTATGTGCAAACATCTCATGGTTATGCTCCTCTACAAATCTACTAACTCGCCATTCACCCCATTTTTCCCTTGAAAGTTTCAATCTGGCCTTACAATTAGTTCTAGTAACCGGCTTTTAATAAACTGGAATTTTTTTACTAGATCTTTTTTCATCTTTTGAACCCTCACAAGAACAATTAAATTCCTTTGACTGAATTTCTTTAGAATGTGAGAAACATCGTTGTTCACCTTTCCTCATGCTAAAACCCTTCGAATGTGCATATTGACAGTACAACAAATAAGCTTCTTCGATAGTGTTCACAATATTACCCACTTCTAGTTTACTCTTCAATACATCAACAATAGAGTTTTCAGTTTGTACCTCAATATTTTCTGACATAGACAAATCCGAAATTCCACACTGTGTATTTTCAATTTCATGATTTACAACTTCTTCGATGTGGTCTCCATCCAAGTTCTGGGAAGATAATGAATTTTCATCTTCCATTTTCATAAAAAAAGAAAAACCAGCTGCAAAAATTTAAACAAATGAGATTAGAGATGTTAGATACAATTTACTTAACCAGAATAAGAATGAAGAGGGGTGTGTGTTTCATTTGTCCAAAACAATAACGTTGAAGAAAACAAAGTAACATGGCACACAACATAAAGAAACACCCATATGTCAGAACACCAAAAAGCACCAGAAATGTGAATGGGAGTGAAAGGAACAATCAGACACCACAAAAGCACGGAATACAAAATTCCCAAACTACAGGTGATTCAACCTTAGTTGCAGGCAAATATTTTTCAATTTGAATCGGAGTTAGCAGAATACATTCACATTACAAAACTTACGTTGCCCTTAGGGAGGAAGCTTTGTTGAGATGGAGAGGGAGAAAAATAGTGGAAGCCGATCTCTGTTTTTGAAACCACAGAAATTTTCAATTTTCAAGGTTTCGGTTTCAATTTTTTTTTAATTATACTGTTTCCGCCACATGTCAACTGCTCAATGGCCACCTGCATTTGTGGACAGTACCCACACAGGCAGCATCGACAAAGCCGACTCCCAGTTGTTGTCTAGTTTTTTCTTTCTATCTTTTATATTTTATTTTTGCATTATGTATATATTTGTCAACGCATGACCTCAGAAAAGTATTTATATTTTCCAAACACAAAGTTCCCCTAGACAATAAATTTCCTTGGAGAAGGACATTCCGACACCCTTTTGTGAAAGGGATAAAGGGGTATATATATCATAAAAATTACATGAACTCGATGAATGAATTTATATCATAAAAATTTGATCGAGTTAACAAGAGTAGCTGTAATAGTGTCATAAATCAGTGGAGAAACAATCATCTTATGCTTTACAGGACTACACTGAATACGAACTGTATTAATATGTTTTCTGGCCTCACTCTAACACTCGGTTTGTTAGAGTAGAGCCATTTTAAAATGGTTTTTTTCAAAAACATGTGTTCGAAAAGATGTATATAATATGTTTTCTGGCCAAAATTATTTATGGGCCAATTGAATTTAGGTAAACAGACATGTTGATAAACAATTTACTTTTCACATTAAATCATATTTAACTTCATCTTTAAATAATATGTACAAGTATACAGGACGAGCATCACATATATACTGTCTGGACATGTCACCGAAATAGTTTCACTCTTGCCCCTCAAACTACATGTTAAGTGTAATCTTCGTTTGCTTACTAATTTCCACGTCTACCCCAGAATTTAAAAACTGCTCTCATCACTGTACCCCGCATTCTAAATTTCCCATTTTCAACTACTAGGTTTATTTTTAATCCTTCCCATAATTTTCTTTCAAACTATATTATTTCTCTTTACCTGTTTGTGCAGAGTAACATATTGAATCAATTAAGTATATAGATTTATATGTTAAATGTTATATGTTATGGGCTTTTCGAAAAATTTAAGCCCAAAGTGACCAACAAAGTTTTGGACTATGGGGTTTTAGTATATCTAATAGGATATCGATCTTTTGTATGTAGAGCCTAAAATATAAATTCAATTTTAATGATGGGCTAAAACAGATATTATAGGAGATAATTCACATAATTATCTATATATTGATTATGGTCCCCATATCTGACGCATTACATTCCCTGTTCTAAATCCCATTATTAGAATTAGAATATGAGGGAAATAAAAGGAATATCATGAATAGTGCTCAAACCTGAAAGATCAACCTATTATCTTCTAAGAATTCGGGATTATAGCTTCAGGTACGCTTTCGCATTTGGCTACAGTTATAGTATCATATATAATGATTTAACATGATTATGATTTTGGAATTATTCCTGAATTTTAAATTATACTACAAGTGGTATAAGAGTCATTCGTGTAGATCATTGAGAATCAGTACATATTATTCTATATTTGGTTGTTAGAAATCGAAATCAGATTTTTTTTATTTTTGAATCTGATGTTTTTTTAAAAATGAAAATTCAGAAATTAGGGTTGGGGCCGCCAAAAATCATGCAAGTCGATTGACCTTCGGCCCCCTTCTGGCAACGGGGGTTGAGGCGAATATTGCCCATCGTCCAACGCCACTTTGACTACAGTCTATTAGTTGGAAACCACCGAGATTTGGTAGAATTTAGCCGCCAAAGGCTGCGCCTGAAATATGTGCGTGAGCGACTACTTCCAGGTCGAAATTCAGGCCGCTCGGTCGATGATAAAAAACGGCTAATGTACGTGGAGGATTAGGGTCTCGTAGGCGTCAATTTGGTCGGAGGAATGACGTAGGCGGCGACGGTGGAGGATTAGAGTTTTGTTTTTTTTGTTTTTGTTTTGATGTTTTGTGAAATTTAAAAAAAATTCTTGAGATTGTTCTGCATATCTGGTACTTTTTTCATAATATTATGGAGGTAATATTCAATATTCAAATAATGATAGGGTTATATCATATATTGTTGGATCTGTTTCTACAGATCAGAATCTAAGTTTTGATTCACACAAAATCTACTATTATTCTACTAATGTTTAGCGTTCGATGTGCAGTGCACTTGGTTAAGGAGACAGGGAGACATTCACACTGGAACAGTTAGGGGACTCCCAAGCTGGAACAGTTGAAGATGTCTACGATGGAACAGTGAGGGGATGCCTGAGCTGGTACAACACTGATGGACAGGGTGCAAGGAACATCAAGCTGGTCTACCAGCTTGGTACAAGAGCAGTTCAGAGATCAAGCACAGAAAGGTTCGGTGAAGAGCAGAACTGTTCAAGCGCAGTTCAAGTACAGCGCACAAGTGCGGTGTTCAAGTGCCGACGCATAGACAAGCGCAGTGATCAATGCAGGTCAGATCACTAGGCAACTATGATCAGTTCATCATAGGGATCTCAGTCCTTGGGTAGACTGAATCAGAAATGATTATTATATCCCAAGAAGAAGGGATAAAATCACTGGTGCAAGTTTGCAATTCTTTGATGATAAGGTTTAAAGTACCTTCGAAGAATTGACTCAATCAACCAGTGAAAGAAAGGTGTGCTTGCTGATGGTTTGGATGAGGTGTCTGAATGGACCAAGAGAACAAGCAAGCACACAGTGGCTCTTGACGAGAAGAAAAGAGCCGAGATGGTAAACCAGATCAGGGAAGAGAAAACCTGATCAAGGATCCCAGCAGTTGGATGCTTATGATGGGGAAGCAGAAGGCTGCTGTAGTGAAAGAAGTAACCAGCTGGGAAGGAAACCAGCTGAGAAACCAGCTCAGAAAGGCGACCTGCTAAGTATAATGAACAAGAGCAGATGACAAGAGCAGATTAGAAGAGCAGCTCAAGAGCAGATGACAAAAGCAGATTAGAAGAGCAGCTCAAGAGCAGATAAGCGGAGAAGAAATAGCTTTGAACAGCTCGAAATAAAGACCAGCTCAGCACAAACCAGAACGGAGATAAGCTGGTTAAGGTCAAACCAGTTCGGATAGCATGACAGATGCTATCAAATTTACGAGCAAAACGATTTGAATACAAAACTATACGAAGATTGCTTTTCAGTATTCAAATTGATTTGCTTGTATTGTCTTCTCAAAGTACAATGATCACGTGCTCAAAGTGAAGAAAATCCTGCAACACATTGAAGACAAAGGACGCAAAGTACAACAGTGTCAGAATACTTTCAATGGCTAAAACTTTGTGTCCAACGGATTAAACTCCGCGTCAGGCTATAACTATCAAGAGCAGAGCACAAGCAGAGAGAAGATAGTAGATGCACATAAAGAAAAGAGAGCGCCACAAGAGCGAAGTATTGTGCAAATCCAACATGTAAAACAGAAGATCACATAACACAAGCTCTGAGAAGACATTGATGAAACACTCGGACATGAGCATTTCCCAGTGTGTGAGATTTTATCATTGAGAGATTGAGCATACACTGTAATCTCACACACGATTCACTCACATATATTTGAGAGAGCTGATTAGATTATCTGAGTGAATCAGAAACAAAAAAACTCTCCATTGTAGTCTTTGGACAGAGACATTAAACAAGTCTACGTTGTCTTTCGCACTGAGACGTTAAAGAAGTGTGTGAAGCATTTCTCACTGAGGCGTGAAAGAAGTGAATTTAGACATATGCAGCTTGCGGGCTGGTGTGCAGTGGTGGCTAGGAGTTCTTGCGGCTGCTGATCGTAGGATCGGGTTACAGCGGGGGCCGTTGTAATCAAAGTCTTCTATTGGATCCTCTCGATTGCGGAAGAAGGGGAGACGTAGGAGATATTGCTCCGAACTTTCATAAACAAATTATAGCATATTCTTTCTTTACAGTTTTCTGCATTTACATTCACGCATTGCATATTTAACAAACTGCGTTAAACAAAATCGTTAATGAGCTTTCGTATATAAGAGTTCAGTTTGAGTTATTTCCGAATGATTTTATCTCATTACTCAATCTGTATCTCGATGCACTTAGATTTCAAGAACACTGAGTTATTGCAGCTCAAGTTTTGTATAAACCAGATCACATAAGTTGAACCAGCTCGCAGAGGAGCTGGTATGTTACATGTGTGATCCGGTTAAGTGTTGCGTGCTGCTTGTCTCTTTCAAATATTTTAAATTGCACGTAACTTAAAGGGGTCAATGTCTTAGGCTGTGTGAGTGTAACGCCCCAGTCGTTAAAACTGGGGCTGAAAGATATAAGTCAAGGCTTCATCATGCCTCGAGCTTCCGTGAAAACAAAAGACTCTCCGCTAGGGGATCTAAGCTCCACAGTCCTGCCCTGGAAGTCAATTACGGCTCGATAACCTACAAGCCAGTCCATCCCAAGAATGATATGGAAATGTAGCGACTGAACTTTTCTTGAACTAAATTTTAATAGTTTGGGTTCGAATTGAAAGGTCGTAAAATTTCGAACTCGTTTACAATAACAGTTCGCTACTAAATTTTGAGCTAAAATGCTATTAAACGCAAACCATACGCGATATCTGGAAACGGATCTGAACAATAGAAGGCGCGAAACTAAAATAGATCTGGTCTTGAGATAACGAAACTGTATAATTCATTAAGCAATAATTATGGTACAGATTTCAACAAAATAAAGGAACTCGAAATCTGTCACAATCCAAAACTATAACTAAAGTTTTGTACAGCAAAATCTGAAACTGGATAATAACAATAGCGGAAACAAATGTCCACGATAAACACATCTTTCCGATCAGCCCATCACCATCCAACTCCTACTGCTCATTACATGCACTCATTGAAAACTAGTGAGCCTAGGGGCTCAGCAGGTAAAATCTGGAATATCAAAAACATATACCCCATGCAAACGACATCTGTTACTCTACTGAAATCAGAATCTGAATAGCTTAAGAATAAATAAGCTATATAAATGATGAAAGCTATATTGAATGAAAGCATAAATATATACATTCTAAAATCATTTTCTTTAAGCTTGGTGATTAAAATCACACTGAGCTCTATTCTTTCTTTTCTGGTAATTATGGCTAAACACCTGTACATCAGGTCTGTCATTTGATCAAACTCTGTATCTGAGTCAGAGAGCTGGGTACAAAACCCATCTATCGCATATAAAGGGTATACAGTCCGTCGACCATATCTTAGTCCCTTCCGTAGTTGAAAGGGGCACACTGGTTCGTCAGCCAACGTCCTCACCCTCTACCGTCTGTTGCTTAAGCCATAATCTATAAAACTTTTTTGTAAAACATTTCCGTAACATTCTGAAAAAATTTCTTTCTGATCTTTCTTTCTTTCGTAAATCTGTTTTTATTTTCATTCTGGTGCGGTGTACTGGTTTTATACTTCTGATGATATTCTGCACTTTGAGGATTCTCTATAATACTTGCGAAGATGAAAAATGAATAAAGTCACTCGAATCTGTTCGAATGAGTTTAATAAATCTTTCAAACTGAAGCGGAAATGAACAAGGAATTCAAATCGGGAATTTATGTAATTATCAAATCAATTTTGAACAAAGATAGGTGGAATCTGAATCACACATAAGTATCTCAACGAAGAAGAAAGAACTCAGATTTGATCTATTGGTCAACTCAGATGTCAACGAAATTGAAGTGAGTCATTCAGATGTCAATGGTCAACCGAAGTCAACTCAGATACGAAGCAATCAATACAGCAATATCTGACCCCTCTCAGATTTGAAATAAGAATTCAGATCCGAACATGTATCTTAGACACGAAACATTGCCTTAAAGACAACTCAGTATAAAATCAGCTTTGGTTTAAGAACCAGATTTCAGACTTAACCATTAGAACGAACATGAACAACGACTGTTCCCTTAGTCTGAAGAAATCAAAAAGATCTTCAAGAAATTTCTGGGAAATAATCGAATAAGCTACTTGTAAGCTACTTCGAAGAAATTCTTAGAAAACTCAAGAAACTACTGGACAAACATCATCAAACATTTTCTAAACACCTTTCTGAATCAAATCACAATAAACACATACCATCTTCATAAAACAGAGCATAGCTTTCGTTTGTTGAAGAACAGCCGTAGAAAATTCTCAACTCTTTAAAACCTCATACAAACATGCAAATAGAACTGAATATATGCTTTCATGAGTGTAGCAAGAAACAGAGTTTACTTGCCTGTATTCTATAACACAATTACAGATGAAATCCGGCAAATCACGTACGCACTGCTTGACTCCTTCGAAAAGCTTTGAAAGGTTTTTGCTCGGTTTCTTCACAGAGAGCACCGTTTGCTTTTTAGAAAGTGTTTTTGATTGAAAATGATGATGTATGATGTGGCTAACATCCTATATATATATGAATTAAAATGCCTATGGAAGAAACGTTTAATCAATATGTCCAAATCTTTTAAAAGTGCTACTCCATTTTAAAGTGAAATTTGATGCTATAAAACCGAATCATTTTTATTTAAAAAGAATGATTCAATTGGCTTGTAAGGATCGACCAAACAGCTCCTGCAATTGCATTCTCAAATCTTAAACTTAACTCGATAAGAATGAGAGCCGATTTCACGTGTTCTCAAATCTGGAATCCAACCGAAATAAAAGTTGAATAAAGTAGCATTTCAATTTAATCTCTCAAATCTTATAACTTTCTAATTGTGGCTCTAAAAATGTCTGGGCGTTACAATTCTACCCTCCTTAAAAGAATTTCGTCCCCGAATTACTTACTTAAAAATTCTAGGTAGCTCCTTTGCATATCAGATTCGACTTCCCACATAACTTCTCTTTCTGAGTGGTTTGCCCACTGAATCTTGATCATAGGGATAGATCTATTCCTTAACTTACGATTTTCTCTTGAAAGAATCTTCTCTGGAACTTCTTCATAAGTCAGATCTGACGATAGCTGGAAAGGCTCATGTCTAAGCATATGCGAAGGAATAGCAATATATTTCCTCAAAGCTGATATGTGGAACACATTTTGCACAGCTGACATCTCTGGAGGCAATGCTAGACGATAAGTTAAAGTTCCGATTCTTTTCGGAATCAGAAATGGTCCAATAAATCTGGGACTCAGCTTTCCTTTTCGTCCAAATCTGATAACACCCTTCATAGGTGCTACCTTCAAAAATACATGATCTCCTTCTTCAAAATTCATATCCTGGCGATGGCTATCTGCATAGCTCTTTTGTCTACTCTGTGCCGTCTTCATTCGATCACGTATTCTTTTGATGACTTCAACAGTTTGTTCTATAATATCTGGTCATATTTTTGTCCTTTCACCTACATCATCCCAATGTATCGATGATCTAAATTTTCTACCATACAGTGCTTCATATGGAGCCATTTCTATTGAAGCTTGATAACTATTGTTATAGGTGAACTCAACTAAGGGCAATTTAGAATCCCAGCTGTCTGCAAAGTCGAGAACACATGCACTGTAACGCCCAGAAATCCTAGTTACGTTAAATTGAGCGCATGACTAGGGGGAAAACTTTACGTTAGCATGATTACATGTCATGTTATGTGATTATATGACGATTTTATGCCTTACTTTGTGCATGTCATTTTACGGTACTGTTTGAGTTCCGGTAAGCGGGGACGATGCCGGAGACGACCAAATTGAAAATATTTTAAATGTTTTAGCGCTTAGACATATTTTAAAGCAAAATTTATTATTTTATGCACCATTTCCAAAAAAATGAGATTTTATGCACAGTTATCGATTTTTAATTAGAGGAGGGTTAATTTTGGGATTAAGCCTTTTATTTTAATTAAAACAAGTTGGAGGGGTCTTTTTGTACACTTCTCATTCACTCACCTCCCCCTAATTCGAAAATTCACCTATCCCTCACCTCCATCAGCAGACTTCAGCCCTACTTCCCCCATAGGTGGTCGAAAGTTTCAGATTTGTGGTTGGAATTCAAAGGTGTTTGGTCTAATCCATTGTCCTCCGCTCCTGTAACGCGTATCTCTACTCCCTTCTTCGATCAAGGCATGTTGTATTCTTATTTTCTCACCATTTAGATCATAATATACTGTTTTATAAAGGTTTTGCATGACTTTTTATGTGAATGTTTCGGATCTACATCTATGGCCATGTTCATGCATTATCTCATGTTACATCTCACGGTTTTGATTGTTTTTGTGCATGGCTTCGGTTAGGGGCTGCCCTTGGGGACTGGGACTCGTGTTTAGACTGTCCATAGGGACCCTTGGCAGGTCAGTATGTGGCCCTTGAGGGTGATCCATCGGTTGGAAACAAGAGCCAACCAAAGGTGGCGCACCATGTTAGCGCCGTGCGCATGTAGCACGGTTCCAGCCTCCGTTCTCCCATAGTGGGCCTTGGTTGGGACCGTTGCTGAGTCCGTTGGCACCGGCTGGACCTGGGGGTGGTCCAGCCAGTAGGGCTCCGGCCAGGGTGGCCGGATCAGGGAGGTCGGATGGCGCATGTAGCAAGTGTCGCATGTAAGGGGCGGCGACGACGGCGGCTAGGGTGTTTGGGTGATGGGCTTGGGCCGGTTCGGTTGGGCCGATGGGTCGGTTCAATCGGACCTGGTCGAGTTGGTCAAGTGTCGAGTCAAATATTTTAAGTCCGGTCCGAGTTATTTTATTTATGGGCCGGGTAGTTTTATTTTAAAGTTCAAGTCATTTTATCGAGTCAAGTCAAACATTTTTAAGTCAAAATTTATTCTTAGTCAAAATGATTTTTGGGTCAATGATTTTAAGTCAAAAGTTATTTGAAATTGTTAACTTTTTAAGTAATTTGTATTTTAAGTCAAATTGTTAGATTTTGGGCCGTTATTTTAAATGAGTTTTAAGCCTGTTTTGACGGTATTGGACCGAGTCTTTCAAATGATTTTAAAGGGGTGATTTATTTTGTTGGGCCAAGTTTGAGTTGGGCTTATTATTATTTTAAGTTTAGTTGAGGCTTTGGGCTTAGAGTTAGTGGGCCAGTCGCTTGAACCAGTCCTTGACCGGGCCGAGAAAATATATAGGCCCATGAATGTATATTTAACTATATACGTAGTATGTTATGTATTTGAGTATGAAATGTTTAAGGAAATTAAATATATATTGATGGGCTAAGCTTTTTTTAAATTTGCATGATTTTTATGAAATGGATGCATCATGAAAGTTTGTGAAATGTTAAGGCATGAAGGAAAAATATTTTGAGGGATTGAAGTGATGTGGGGCAAAATTTAATGATGGGAGTTAGCCGGGTATCCGGGCTCGGGGATCCCCTGTTTTAATGTATGAGCTTATGGATCCATGTGTGACATCATGGTGAAGTGGCAGCACAGAGGTGTGACATATAGGGATCCCGAGGTAAAATCGGGTGAACCACACCGCTGCGTACGTTGGTTTATAGATTGATCAATCGATTTTGGCTCACACTTCATGGATATGACTCGCATGTTCTTTTAAGTTATGTTATGCTTATGCCATGCTTTAATATATATATGTTATACGATGAAGTTATGTATGATCGTATTATGATTCATTGTTTTAAGATCTTTCACGCACGCATGTCATGAAATTATGTTCCTTTACGTATGTGCCTGCATGTGGTCTTATTATATGTACTTTGCTATTATCGAATAGAGCATGATGGGCCTTTAGGCTCACTATGTTTAAATGGTCTATTATCGAAATAGAGCATGATGGGCCTTTTAGGCTCACTATGTTTAAATGGTGCAGGTGAGCATGATGCTGATTTTATTCCGATCGGGGGTGAGGACCTCTGATGCTCCGCTGCGGCTGTTACCCCGTGACCACTCAGTTATTTTATGCCATTGCTTTTAAACATGTTCAGTTTTCCGCAACAGTTTTAAATACTCTGATTTTTATGTTAGCTGCGCTATGTGGTTTGGGGATACTTTACAGTTAGTTTGGAACAGATGTTGAGATGATATTTTCAAATGCTTGAATTTATGGTTTTTATTTATAGATTTTATTAAATGTTTATTCCACATCTGCTTTTCAAAAAAAAAACTTTTAAGAAGGTTAGTGCGTTTCAACATGGTATCAGAGCGGTGGTTCTGGTGGGGTACTAGCCTGCTGCGTGGAGCTCGGAAGTCGCACTGCCAGTCTGTGAGTTTAGGCTTTTATGATTTATGTTTATGTTTGCATGCTGCATGTTTATCTTTGCCTTAGTTTTACCTTAGATTTTAAGGGTTAGACGCCTAGTCATGCACTCAAATTTACGCATAGGGGTTTTGTTTGCCAGTATGCCTCCCCGACGTGTTAGAGAGCAGCAGCAGGATGACGACACGCCTCCTCCTCCTCATCCTCCACCACCCCAGATGACGCCGTTTGAGAGGGCTAACGTGGAGATGTTAGCCGGGATTACCAGATTACTGGAGAGACAGTCGAAGCGACCCGGAAAGTCGCACGAGGAGGACGTCGCAGAGAGGTTCCGCAAGCAGGGACCTAAGGAATTTTCTGGCACCACAGATCCTCTCGTTTCTGAGGAGTGGATCCGATCACTGGAGACCATTTTTGCCTACATGGGGTCTCCCGGACGCTGATAAGGTCAGATGTGCTATCTTCATGATGAGAGGAGACGCAGCTCTTTGGTGGGAGAGCGCAGTGGTTGGCTTAGTACTGGAGAGCCTGTCGTGGGAGAGATTCAAGGCGGTATTCTATGAGAAGTATTTCACTACAGACGCCCGGAGCCAGTTGATTCGGGAGTTCATGAGTCTCCGCCAGGGGGACAGGTCGGTTGCTGAGTATGTGAGACTTTTTGAGCGGGGGTGTCACTTTGTGCCCTCGCTTGCTTGTGGAGAGCGAGAAATTGAGGTAGTTCACTGATGGACTGCGACCAGACATCCGCCACTATGTCAACATGGTGGACGTGACTACCTATATGCCCGCAGTGAACAGGGCTTATCGGTCCGAGAGGGGCCGGAAGGACATGAGGGAGGACTATCAAAGGAAGAGGCAATTACAGCCGCCCGTCAGGGGCCAGTCTTTGCATCCACCAGCGAGAGACCATTTCAGGGGCCTTCTAAAGGCCCAACTCAGCAGGGACAGCAGCCGCATAGACCTCAGGCCAGCAGAGGCCACAGCAGCAGGGAGCCAGCGCCCCTAGACCCGGAGAATTTCCGATCTGCAAGGACTACAATAAGCAGCATTCCGGACCGTGCATGACGGGATCAGGGAAGTGCTTTCATTGCAAGGAACCGGGACACATTTCCAGGGATTTCCCTAGGAAGAGACAGATCACGGGTCGTGTCCTAGTGATGCAGGCAGAGGCGGCAGATCCGGATACTACTTTGCTCACGGGTATTCCTCTTTAGGATTTCTGCCATTTCTATGATTTTTGAGTTTAGTGTTTGCTGTAGACAGATTGCATGCTGAGTAGAACACTACTAGGAGATTCATACCTTAGACTGGTTGAACTTAGTGGAACTGTATTCCTTCTAGGACTTCTATGTGATCATGGACCGTAGGGCTAGCTAACCTAGAACATGTGTTAGGCATCTGAACTACTTGTTGAGACCTAGTTTAACTGTAAACGCGTGCCTGTGTGATGTTTCCGTTTCAGGCGAGATTCGTGTTCTTGGTGTCACTACCCTTGCATTACTAGACTCAGGGGCGACTCTCTCGTTTATTTCGAGTGCGTTCATGCAGAGGATGGGTATTAAACCGAAGAGCTTGGGTATGGCTCTTGCAGTGACGGTACCGTCAGGAGAGGAGCTGACAACGAGCAGAGTGGTTCAAGGATTGACGATGATGTTCCAGGATCATGCAGTCCAAGCAGATTTAGTTGTGTTGCCGATGGCAGGATTCGGTCTCATCCTAGGCATGGATTGGTTGACGGAGTTTGGAGTGGTGATTGACTTCCAGCGGAGGACAGTTACGATCAAGCCACCAGGACAAGAGGCTTTTTGTTTTTGAGGCGACGAGGAGACAACGGAAGCCCAGATTCATATCTTTCTTACAGGCCAGGATGCTAGTTGATCACGGATGTCAGGCGTTCTTGGCCAGTGTTACTGCTTTAGGGGATTCAGAAAGCCCTTCGTTGTCTGATGTGGAGGTAGTCAGGGACTTCGTAGATGTTTTCCCCGATGATTTCGCAGGAGTTCCACCAGAGAGAGAGGTGGAGTTTTCTATTGAGCTGATGCCAGGTACAGTGCCTATCTCTAAGGCACCGTATTGTTTAGCTCCTACCGAGATGAAGGAGTTGAAGGAGCAGATTCAGGAGTTTCTTGACAAGGGGTTCATTCACCCTAGGTTTTCTCCATGGGGCGCACCATTTCTGTTTGTGAAGAATAAAGATGGTAGCATGAGGTTGTGTATTGACTACCGAGAGTTGAACAGAGTTACCGTGAAGAACAGATATCCGCTCCCGAGGATAGAGGACTTATTTTATCAGTTACAGGGAGCTACGGTGTTCTCAAAGATCGACTTGAGATCTGGCTACCATCAGCTGAGAGATAGAGAGGAGGACGTGTCCAAGACTGCTTTTCGGACACGCTATGGCCACTACGAGTTCTTGGTGATGCCGTTTGGTCTGACAAATGCCCCAACGATTTTCATGGATCTGATGAACAGGGTATTCAGGCAGTATCTAGACCAGTTCATCATCGTGTTCATCGACGATATTTTGATTTATTCGAGGAGCTTTGAGGAGCATAGACAGCACTTGCAGACGGCTTTGCAGACTTTGAGGGAGCACAAGTTATACGCCAAGTTCAGCAAGTGCGAGTTTTGGCTGGAGCAGGGGGCTTTCTTACGGCATATTGTGTCGAGAGATGGGATTTCTGTTGACCCATCGAAAGTGGAGGCAGGCAGAACTGGGGGATTCCGAAGAATGCAGCGGAGATTCGTTGTTTCTTGGGCTTGGTAGGTTATTATCGCAAATTCATCAAGGGCTTCTGTCAGGCCCCGTGCTAACAAACAGAGATTATAGTACAATTAAGCACATAATCACGGAAGCGTAAAATCGGGCTTAAAAATTTTTCGAAATAAAAGGGACCCGAACTCAAAACATACATTCAAAATATCAATACTCAAAATATGAGTTAACTCAAACTCATACAATACAGGTAACATAAATAACTCATATCAGAAATAGATCCCCAATACAAAAAAACACGGGGCATCCCCCGGTTCAATACATAATAAAATAAACTAGGACTCAAGGGTAAGGGAATCGACCATCTGGCGCTCCACTCGGTCCAGCCTAGTTACCTGAAGATCCTGCAAATGGACAACACAGACCCAAACAACACAAAAGTAGGAAAAGAAAAATGAGGTCAAGCCTCAGTACGAAGATCCATCAAAACAGCTAATCATGCAACATACTATAAATCAATGCTATGAAATGCATGAGGGCTATCAAGGATTGGATAGCTAGACCAGCATATCGACTTGCAAATCATCTCAAGCGGCCTCTATACCATGCACAGCCAATCGGCCGGTGGAAATCATCGATCCGTGATCATCGGGGCCCGTCAGCCCATCACAGCTCGGTGGTAGACACTCGAATCCGGTAGTCACCACTCCGATGATAGCGTTGGACTTTTCAGGCACGACACATCTGTCGGCCAGTCACAACGTGGCTCTCAATCAGGTCATCAATCAATCTGTAACATCAGGCTCAAGATGTATGCATGTATGCCATTCAGAAACATGCTCAATGCATACATGTCACAGTATGTGAAACAGAACAAAAATCAATCAATAAAACACATTCTGCTCATGCAAATACAGCCATCAAAATCAACCAGATTTCACAGCCTGAAATATACACATGCTCATGCATCAAAGCTGTCCAGAATTGCTCAAATTCGTACCTTCAGCAGCTTAATCTACATCACAGACTTCACCAGACGCTGTAAGTTCACTTCTTAAGCGAACATATCCCTCATGGCTTCGAAAATTCAAGGCAGAAGGTACCAGCAACTAAAATATGTTAAGAACCTCATAAATCAACTAATACTCGATACAAATCTGAACTTATACACTGCAACAAGTACGGCCAGAACTCAACTCTCGCTCCATATACTCACGCAGGTATTAACAACAAGTACCGAGCTCAAATCAACAAGAAATGCTCACCCAAAAGCTCAAAAGAGCTGAAGACAGATTCTGCTCAATGGTAGAGGAAATTCCACGAGCACACAGATCTTATGGGATCCCTCAAATCGTTTCCTCAAGCTTTCTAGCTGGTAACAATCGAAAGAGCAAGTCTCAGGGAGTTCAGCGCCACCTAAACCGTCGAAAACAAAGGCTGGAATCGGCAGGAAATTTAGGGAAGAAACGTTCGAGTGAACAGTAGCTAAAACGAGGGTTTCAAGAATATCGGGGGAAACAGATGAGTATCGGTGTCTAAAAATGTTTTAAGTGTTGTCCAACACTTATATTTAGTTCCCCAATTTAAATGCTACTGGACAAGCCAATCACCGACAAAAACAGATTCCTCCTTCTCTCCCAGGCGCTAAACAGACTTCTCGAAGCAACGCTTATCTCCTCAGACTCCAGCGCTTACGTTAAACGCCCGCGCGCTAAGTAAACGACGCCGCACGCGTGAAGTCTGAAATGATCCAACACTTCACTCATCTCGCGCGCAACACTAATCAGATCTCAGCGTTTACTCTAAACATCAGCGCAACCACTCAAAACGATGACGCACCAAATTAATGAAACGACGTCGCACAATCCACTGGAGAAATCTGAACGCTAACGCTACCTTCGCTTCAACAGATCTCTCACCAGCGGTCAACTCATCTGTTGACTGCCACGTGCCCTCTCCTCATGCATCCTTGCTTGCGCTCCCTAAACCAACAGATCCCTCGCACTACGAGACATCTGAATGCTCCAATGTTAATATACATCGCACAACCACCGAACAATAGCGCTAAACAATGCTCAATACCCTAAAAGACGTCGCGATTGAGAAATCTGGACGCTATCACTAACCGTGGGAGAAATCTGAAGACAAGCGCTACAAAGGAAAGTTGACTCGCGTTGACAACTGCCAAGAGATCTGATCCCATCGATACGGCGTCGCATCACACCCGCTCCACGCCTAACAGATCTTTCGCTCGCACATCAAATCTTTCACACTAGCGCTACGCTCAAATGACACCGTTCCTACTAAATCGAACGACAACGTTTTGCCACCAACACAAAACACGCTAGCAGCGTCCAAACCATGCAACGCTAACAGATTTCTACTACTGCTGAGACGTCTGAAAACCACAAAACGACGGCGTATTGCTTCTCTCGCTACAAAATACGCGGTAACCACCAAGCGTCCAGCGACAACAGATTCCTCAAGAAATCTGAACAGATCTCACACAAAACTGATCGCTGAACTAAAAATTCCCAAAACATCTAGAATTTCTCCAAATATGAAATCTGACCCAAAATTGTATACGAAACCTTCTAACTGAAATCTGAATTCTCAATTCCGATTAGTTCAACCAATTCAACTCCAAAACTCAACCAGATTTCACCCAAAAGAAGCTTACCACTCGAAGCACAACATTTCTAGGAGAAATCCAAAAATCATCAACAAGACTTCACCAAAATCTAAAGTCTGAAATCTGAAAATTCGAAAATTCTAAATTTGAATTTCTCAATCCTCACAGCTTCTCCTCTATTTCAGTGCCCTTGACAAACTTGACCAAGAAGAATGCGAAGTATGTGTGGAGTACCGACTGTCAGAGGAGCTTTGATCAGCTGAAGAAGGCACTTAATTCAGCACCAGTATTATCTATGCCAGTGGACCACGAGGAGTTTGTGGTTTATACAGATGCTTCTCTGAGAGGGTTAGGTGCAGTTCTGATGCAGGGAGATAAGGTTATTGCGTATGCGTCGAGACAGCTGAAGAGTTATGAGCAGAACTATCCGACGCACGATCTGGAGCTTCCAACAGTAGTGTTTGCACTGAAGATTTGGAGACACTACTTACACGGCAAAAAGTGTCAGATATTCACCGACCACAAGAGTCTCAAGTACTTCTTTACCCAGAAGGAGCTGAACATGAGGCAGCGCAGATGGTTAGAGTTGGTGAAGGATTATGACTGTGACATTAGCTACCATCCGGGTAAGGCTAATGTAGTGGCATATGCGTTGAGCCGGAAGACTGTAGTGGTGTCTTGTTTGTCAGTTGAGAGGCCACTACAGACTGAGATAGAGAGGTTTGGTCTAGAGCTTTATTCAGGAGGCTGTGCACCGAGTTTGGCAGCTCTCACTATTCAGCCGACCCTTCGAGAGCGGATCAGAGAGGGACAGGCCTCCGATGAGCAGTTACAGCAGTGGAGACAGCATGATGAGGACAGAGGACGAGGTCTGTACACTGTTGAGGATGGGATTACTTGTTTCATGGGTCGCATGTGGGTACCCAATACTGATCAGTTGAGAGCCGAGATCCTATCCGAGGCTCATGCATCGACGTACTCCATCCACACAGGGAGTACGAAGATGTACAGGGATTTGCAGACACTTTACAGGTGGCCAGGGATGAAGAGGGATATTGGAAGATTTGTGTCAGAGTGTTTGACCTGTCAGCAGGTCAAAGCAGAGCACCAGTGACCAGCGGGGTTGCTACAGCCACTCCCTATCCCTGAGTGGAAATGGGAGAACATTATGATGGATTTTGTGGTGGGATTACCCAGGAGTCCCATAGGCTTTACGGCGATTTGGGTGATTGTGGATCGACTCACCAAGTCCGCACACTTTCTATCGGTGAAGACCACTTTCACATTGACACAGTATGCAGAGCTATACATTATAGAGATTGTCAGGCTGCATGGAATACCAGTATCTATTGTGTCAGATAGGGACTCCAGGTTTACTTCTGCGTTTTGGAGGAGCTTGCACGCTGCATTGGGGACCAAGCTATCATTCAGTATGGCTTTTCACCCGCAGACAGACGATCAGTCGGAGAGAGTCATCCAGATTCTAGAGGACTTAATGAGAGCCTGCGTGATAGATTTTCAGGGTACATGGGATTCTAGGTTGCCCTTAGTAGAGTTCACGTATAATAACAGTTTTCAGGCATCGATTGGGATGACCCCTTATGAGGCTTTGTACGGGAGGAGGTGTAGGTCTCCCGTGCATTGGGACGAGGTTGGCGAGAGGATTTTGACTGGACCAGAGATGGTTCAGCAGACAGCAGATATCGTGACCAAGATACGAGATCGGATGAGGACAGCTCAGAGTCGTCAAAAGAGTTATGAGATCGTAGACAACGAGATCTGGAGTTGGCAGTAGGGGACCATGTATTTGTGAGGATATCGCCCATGAAGGGCGTGATGCGCTTCGGCCAAAGAGGCAAGCTTAGCCCGAGATTCATTGGACCGTTTGAGATTTTGGAGATGGTCGGTACGTTAGCATATCGCGTAGCATTACCACCCTGTCTGTCAATAGCGCATAATGTGTTCCATATTTTGATGTTACGGAAGTACGTCCCGAACCCATCTCATGTGTTGGATTTTGAGCCGCTTCAGTTGGCACCAGACTTATCTTTTGAGGAGCGACCAATTCAGATCTTAGCGCGAGAGGAGCGTAGGCTTAGAGCGCGGAGGATTTCGATAGTCAAGGTCCGGTGGCAGAATCACTCGACAGATGAGGCACCTAGGAGATCGAGACCGATATGCGGACGCGCTATCCAGAGCTTTGGTACGTAACTTAATTTCGGGGACAAAATTTCTATAGGGGGGGGTAGAGTTGTAACGCCCAAAAATCCTAGTTACGTTAAATTGAGCGCATGACTAGGGGCAAAACTTTATGTTAGCATGATTACATGTCATGTTATGTGATTATATGACGAGGCACCTAGGAGATCGAGACCGATATGCGGACGCGCTATCCAGAGCTTTGGTACGTAACTTAATTTCGGGGACAAAATTTCTATAGGGGGGGGGAGAGTTGTAACGCCCAAAAATCCTAGTTACGTTAAATTGAGCGCATGACTAGGGGCAAAACTTTATGTTAGCATGATTACATGTCATGTTATGTGATTATATGACGATTTTATGCCTTACTTTGTGCATGTCATTTTACGGTACTGTTTGAGTTCCGGTAAGCGGGGATGAGGCCGGAGACGACCAAATTGAAAATATTTTAAATGTTTTAGCCCTTAGACATATTTTAAAGCAAAATTTATTATTTTATGCACCATTTCCAAAAAAATGATATTTTATGCACAGTTATCGAGGGGGACCCGTTTTTCGCCTATACGGGCTATTTTTATGAATTTTACCACACTTTTAAATTTGAGAGACCTTATATTACGAAAATTAGAGGCTTGAAGTCTGCACTTTAAGTATTTTTAATCATTTTTAATTAGAGGAGGGTTAATTTTGGGATTAAGCCTTTTATTTTAATTAAAACAAGTTGGAGGGGTCTTTTTGTACACTTCTCATTCACTCACCTCCCCCTAATTCGAAAATTCACCTATCCCTCACCTCCATCAGCAGAATTCAGCCCTATTTCCCCCATAGGTGGTCGAAAGTTTCAGAATTTTGGTTGGAATTCAAAGGTGTTTGGTCTAATCCATTGTCCTCCGCTCCGGTAACGCGTATCTCTACTCCCTTCTTCGATCAAGGCATGTTGTATTCTTATTTTCTCACCATTTAGATCATAATATACTGTTTTATAAAGGTTTTGCATGACTTTTTTGTGAATGTTTCGGATCTTTACATCTATGGCCATGTTCATGCATTATCTCATGTTACATATCACGGTTTTGATTGTTTTTGTGAATGGATTCGGTTAGGGGCTGCCCTTGGGGACTAGGACTCGTGTTTAGACAGTCCATAGGGACCCTTGGCAGGTCAGTAGGTGGCCATTGAGGGTGTGCCATCGGTTGGAAACAAGAGCCAACCAAAGGTGGCGCACCATGTTAGCGCCGTGCACATGCAGCGCGGTTCCAGCCTCCGTTCTCCCATCGTGGACCTTGGTTGGGACCGTTGCTGGGTCCGTTGGCACCGGCTGGACCTGGGGGTGGTCCAGCCGGTAGGGCTCCGGCCAGGGTGGCCGGATCAGGGAGGTCGGACGGCGCATGTAGCAAGTGTCGCGTGTACGGGGCGGCGGCGGCTAGGGTGTTTGGGTGATGGGCTTGGGTCGGTTCGGTTGGGACGATGGGTCGGTTCAATCGGGCCGGGTCGAGTTGGTCAAGTGTCGAGTCAAATATTTTAAGTCCGGTCTGAGTTATTTTATTTATGGGCCGGGTAGTTTTATTTTAAAGTCCAAGTCATTTTATCGAGTCAAGTCAAACATTTTTAAGTCAAAATTTATTCTTAGTCAAAATGATTTTTGGGTCAATGATTTTAAGTCAAAAGTTATTTTAAATTGTTAACTGTTTAAGTAATTTGTATTTTAAGTCAAATTGTTAGATTTTGGGCCGTTATTTTAAATGAGTTTTAAGCCTGTTTTGACGGTGTTGGGCCGAGTCTTTCAAATGATTTTAAAGGGGTGATTTATTTTGTTGGGCCAAGTTTGAGTTGGGCTTATTATTATTTTAAGTTTAGTTGAGGCTTTGGGCTTAAGAGTTAGTGGGCCAGTCGCTTGAACCTGTCCTGACCGGGCCGAGAAAATGTATAGGCCCATGAATGTATATTTAACTATATACGTAGTATGTTATGTATTTGAGTATGAAACATTTAAGGAAATTAAATATATATTGATGGGCCAAACTTTTTTTAAATTTGAATTATTTTTATGAAATGCATGAATCATGAAAGTTTGTGAAATGTTAAGACATGAAGGAAAAATATTTTGAGGGATTGAAGTGATGTGGGGAAAAATTTAATGATGGGAGTTAGCCGGGTATCCGAGCCCGGGGATCCCCTGTTTTAATGTATGAGCTTATGGATCCATGTGTGACATCATGGTGAAGTGGCAGCACAGAGGTGTGACATATAGGGATCCCGAGGTAAGGTCGGGTGAACCACACCACAACGTACGTTGGTTTATAGATTGATCAATCGATTATGGCTCACACTTCATTGATATGACTCGCATGTTCTTTTAAGTTATGTTATGCTTATGCCATGCCTTAATATATATATGTTATACGATGAAGTTATGTATGATCGCATTATGATTCATTGTTTTAAGATCTTTCACGCACGCATGTCATGAAATTATGTTCCTTTACGTATGTGCCTGCATGTGATTTTATTATATATACTTTGCTATTATAGAATAGAGCATGCTGGGCCTTTAGGCTCACTAGGTTTAAATGGTGCAGGTGAGCATGATGCTGATTTTATTCCGACCGGGGGTGAGGACCTCTGATGCTCCGCTGCGGCTGTTACCCCGTGACCACTCAGTTATTTTATGCCATTGCTTTTAAACATGTTCAGTTTTCCGCAACAGTTTTAAATACTCTGATTTTTATGTTAGCTTGCGCGATGTGGATTGGGGATACTTTACAGTTAGTTTGGAACAGATGTTGAGATGATATTTTCAAATGCTTTAAGTTATGGTTTTTATTTATACCTTTTATTAAATGTTTATTCCACATCTGCTTTTCAAAAAAAAAAAATTTAAGAGGTTTAGCACGTTTCATGCACGAAGCAAATTCTCTAGTGTCTGAATAACTCTTTCTGATTGTCCATCAGTCTGTGGATGGAACGCTGTTCTGAAGGTTAACTTAGTTCCCATGGCTCTATTTAGACTTCTCCAAAACATCGATGTAAATCTGGGATCTCGATCTGATACTATAGAACTTGGAATTCCATGGAGTCTGACTATTTCCTTAACTTACAATTCGGCATACCTATTTAGATCGTACGTCGTCTTAACGGGTAAGAAGTGCGCTGACTTGGTTAATCTATCAATGATAACCCATATAGCATTAAATCCATGGAGCGTCCTGGGTAATCCTACAACGAAATACATCGCTATATTATCTCACTTCCATACTGGTATAGGAAGAGGCTTTAACATTCCAGCTGGTCTCTGATGCTCTGCTTAACTTGTTGGCATGTTAAACACTCGAAAACAATATTGGAGATATCCCATTTCATCCCTGGCCACCAAAACATATGTTTCAAATCTTTATACATCTTCGTTCCTCCTGGGTAATTGAATACGGTGTGTTATGGGCTTCATTCATAATTTCTTTGCGCAAATCATCTGTGCACGGTACCCACAACCTATTTTGGTATCTCACAATTCCCCCTTCTGTCGATAAAGATTTCCTCCTCTATATTCATCCTGTTTCTTCCACTTCTGAAGTTGATCATCCCTTGCTTGACCATCTCTAATTCGATCTTTCAAAGTAGACTTGATCGTAAGAACTGATAGCTTAGCAGCATTCTCTTTCGTGACTATTCCCAGTTCAAATATGTTGATCTGTCTCGCTAATGGAATCTGAACTGAGATCTGAGCTAAACCCACATTTTTTCTGCTTAACGCATCCGCTACTACGTTGGATTTTCCTGGGTGGTAGCTAATCACACAATCATAATCTTTAATCAGTTCGAGTCATCTTCTTTGTCTCATGTTAAGCTCTTTCTGAGTAAAGAAATACTTAAGGCTCTTATGATACGTAAATATTTTGCATTTCTCCATAAAGATAGTGTCTCCAAATCTTTAATGCGAAAACCACTGCTGCTAATTCTAAGTCATGCGTAGGGTAATTTTTCTCATGAATCTTCAGCTATCTAGAAGTATATGAAATTAACTTCTTGTCTTGTATCAAAACAGCTCCTAATCCCGTCTTTGACGCATCTGCATAAAATTTCCTTTTCGCGATGGTAACGTCAAAACAGGGGCTTCTATTAATGCCAGCTTTAATATCTCAAAACTGGACTGGCATTCTTGGGTCCAATCATACTTAGCATTCTTCTTGGTCAATGACGTTAAAGGGACAACTATCTTAGAGAATCCCTCTATAAATATTCGATAATAACCTGCTAGTCCTAAGAATTACGAACCTCCTGTTACGCTCTTAGGTACATGCCATTCTCGAACAGTTTCTACCTTAGAAGGATCTACTTCTATCCCATTCTTCAAAATGATATGTCCAAGAAATACAACCTTTTCGATCCAAAATTCACATTTACTAAACTTAGCAAACAATTTCTTAGTTCTCATAATCTGCAAAATTTCCCTGAGATCTGAGCTAACCCCACGTTTCTTCTTCTTAACGCATCCGCTACTACGTTGGATTTTCCTGGGTGGTAGCTAATCACACAATCATAATCTTTAATCAGTTCGAGCCATCTTCTCTGTCTCATGTTAAGCTCTTTCTGGGTAAAGAAATACTTAAGGCTCTTATGATCCGTAAATATTTCGCATTTCTCTCCATAAAGATAGTGTCTCCAAATCTTTAATGCGAAAATCACTACTGCTAATTCTAAGTCATGCCTAGGGTAGTTTTTCTCATGAATCTTCAGCTATCTAGAAGAATAAGCAATTACCTTTTTGTCTTGCATCAAAACATCTCCTAATCCTGTCTTCGACGCATCTGCATAAATCACAAAATTTCCTTTCCCGATGGTAACGTCAAAACAGGGGCTTCTATTAATGCCAGTTTTAATTTCTCAAAACTGGACTGGCATTCTTGGGTCCAATCGTACTTAGCATTCTTCTTGGTCAATGACGTTAAAGGGACAACTATCTTAGAGAATCCCTCTATAAATCTTCGATAATAACCTGCTAGTCCTAAGAAATTACGAACCTCTGTTACGCTCTTAGGTACATGCCATTCTCGAATAGTTTCTACCTTAGAAGGATCTACTTCTATCCCATTCTTCGAAATGAAATGTCCAAGAAATACTACCTCTTCGATCCAAAATTCGCACTTACTAAACTTAGCAAACAATTTCTTAGTTCTCATAATCTGCAAAATATCCCTAAGATGTTCTGCGTGCTCAGATCTGCTCTTAGAGTAAATGAGAATGTCGTCTATGAACACGATAACGAATCTGTCTAGAAAAGGTTGAAATACCCTGAAACGAACCAGACTTTAGAATTTTTTTTTAAAAACATGTGCAGAAAACATAACTTAAAGTATGGCTCGTTCCCTTCTAAAACATTTCTAAATCACTTTCTAAAAGAAAATACTTTAAGCATAAATAACGGAATAAGTTAAAATGTTAAAACATCCGAACTGTATAAAATCAACTGCGTCAAAATAGTGAAAATAACATGTTTTAAAACCAATATCAAATGTATCAACTCAACAAACACTGCTGTGGTCAAGGGGTACTGCTGCAACAGGCGCTCAGACGTCCTCATCGTCAGTCGGTGTAAACTCATCAGCAGGGTCTTCACCTGCACCATTTAAACCTAGTGAGCCTAGAGGCTCAACATGCTCTATCGTAATACATAACAAAGTACATAATAATAAAATCGCATGCAAGCACATACTTGTAATTAAAATACGTTAAATCATGAATGCGTGCATGATCTTAAAATATTTCTTCATACATTTCATATCATAACATATCCTATAACATATAAGGCATGGCGTAACGTAACCTGAAAAACGTATGAGTCGTATCAATGAATGTGAGCGGGCGTATGACTGATTAGTCGTAATAACCAACGTACTTGGCGGTGTGGTTCACCCCGATATCACACGAGGATCCCTATATGTCACACCTCCTATAAACTGCCACTTCACCCCGATGTCACACGAGGATCCATAGGCCCTATAATCATACCTAAAAAGAGGGGATTCCCAGGCCCGGCTACCCGGCTAACTCCCATCATAAAAGTTTGCCACATCACTTCAATCCTCGAATTTAACTTAAAAAGAGACATGCCTGATCGTTTCATAAAATCTCATGATGCGTGTATTTTCTTAAAATCATGTAATTTAAAAGCTTAGCCCGTTAACGTATAATTAATTCTTTCTTTTAAAATATTTATGTATATAAAATACTACATATATAATTAAATATACATTTACGGACTTCTATATTTTTCCTACTTCAGTCAAGGGTTGGTTCAGGGGCCCGACCCACTACAACTGGACTAAACATCACTCCAAACTTAGTTGACGAAACGAATGTTCACCCTATTTAAAATTTTTTCCTATTTTAATTAAATTTTGACTCTAGGAATCAAGACTAATTTTGATCAATTAAAATCAATTTTGACCTCTTAAAAATCGATTTAAATCAATTTTGACCCCAAAAGCCGATTTTGACCAAATTAAATCCCAAAATCGATTTTGACTCCAATAAAATTCCAAAGGCCCCAATTTTGACTAAAAACTTAAAATTAAACATGACTTTAATTATTTTAAAAGTTTGACTCAATTTTGAACTATCTGGCTATTTTCTTTAAAATTGGACATTTGGCTTAAAATTAAAATAACAGATCCGACATTAAAATAACTCGATCAACTTTAATACATTTTGACTCGACAGACGATGAACCGACCCGGTCCAACCAAACCAGCCAAATCTGTCCAATTGAACCGGCCGGTCCAAGACATAAAATTAAACCTTTAAAATTTCTAATTTACTCCATCATTTGCTAAAAATTCAAACATTTAAAATTCGACTAAATAAATACCAATGACCAAAATTTAACTTTAAAAGTTTATAAAAGTATTAGGCCCATTATTGAAAGGATTTTAACTTTAAAATTTTGACTTTCAAATATTCGGTCCAATACGCTGCCAAAAGTCCCATAAATCAAATAAATTCTAAAAATATTGGAAAACATCTTAAAATATGCTTAAAACATCAAATAAAATTATCTACGAACTTTAGCAGCCCCTAAAACTCGAAATCTTAATTTTCACAAAAATGACCCGACACAGCTCACTTTGAGCGACAAAACGGTAAAAATCATTAAAAATTTATTTCTTATCCAAATCACTCTCTTCTTCGACCCACATCACCGTAACTCAATATACTAGTTATTGGAACAAATGAAACTAAAAAATTATACAGTATGTGACCAAACCGACGCCACCAAGCTAACTACTTGCGTGCAGACTGCAACCAGGACACGTGCTAGCCATAAAATTCATAACTAATTCGTTTCTCGATCAAATCGCCCCCGTTTGGATCTACGTGACCCTAAATCAATTATATCTCATGAAATCAACCTTCACCACACAGACTGCATAGAGCAACTACCCGACCCCAACAACTCTGCTGTCGCGCACAGATGACCAGGCCGGACACATGCTGATCATAAAATTCATAACTAATTCATAACTTGACCAAATCGCTTCCCGTTTGGACCTACGTGATCCTAACTCAATGTACTAACTACCTGGACCACCTTTGGACCAAAACCTAAGCCCCATGAATCGATCATGACCAAAGCATCACAAGAAATGAATCAATAACGTTTTGAAAACTGTGAAACATGCATGGATCTCAAACGTTATGCATAGATCTAAACAAATAACATACAATTCATGCAAGTTTTCATTAAAAACATCTTACTATGGCTTAAATGGTGAGAAAAGGAATAGATATTACATGCCTGGCTTGGAGAGAATAGAGATCTGCGAGTTACCGACGTTGTATACGCGAGATCGGGGCACCACCGACTTTGGATCACCAAAATTCACCAAGGGGATGGAAATTTCGAAACTTTTCTTGAGGGGAAGGGAGTGGGACGGCTGATGTGATATTGGGAGGCTAGGTTTTTGATTCAATTTGGAGTTATGAAAATGAATGAGACTAATTTGACCCTCATTGATTTAATTAAGTAAAGGAATGGAAAATGACATGCTAGCCCATCCATTTAATTGAAAAGGATAATTAAAACTCAAAACTTGGCTTTAAATATTAGATATTTTCAAAATTGAAGCCTCCTTAAAATTTAAAACACCTTAAAATCAAATAAAACAGCCCGCATAGGCGAAAAACGGGTTCCCCTCCAAAATAATTATAAAAGTCCCCATTTTCTGAAATTGCTACTTAAAATAAAATAAATTAATTCTTAAAAACATCATAACTTAAAATCTCAAATTATTTTCATTCCGGTCGACCCTAATCTCGTCCACACGTCCGTAGTTCAAGCAGGCTGAAAAATAACACATGCATACCATGCAGCATAAAATCATAAATAAATCATATAAAATGGCATGTAATCATCTAAAAATATTTTTTCCCTAGTCATACACTCATTTCTACGTAGTCAGGAAATTCTAGGCGTTACATAGGACGAGGCTACCTGGGAGACCGAGGCCGATATGCGGACGCGCTATCCTGAACTTTTCGATACGTAACTTAATTTCGAGGATGAAATTTATATAAGGGGAAGAGTTGTAACGATTTAACTCTTGATTTAATCGAGTTTCAGATTTCAGATATGTACTGTTTAGCTTTCTTCTTTTAAAAGCTAAATTTCAGATTTCATGTTTATGTAATTCAGCCTTCGATGTGCTTTGATTTGAGTTTCAGCTTTTCGTGATATCAGTTGTCACATTATGTTAAAGATTCAGACGTTGGTTTTATGTTTTGAATAACCTTCAGTACTGAATAGATTTCAGATGTCAGGAATTCAATTGCAGTAGATGTCTAGTCAATTCCTGCAAGCCAATCGAATCCTTTGTTTTAACTAAAATCGTTCGGTTTCCATATGCATCATTTGGTTTAAAACAGAGTACGTTTTAGGAGATTTGAGCATCTTGATTAAACGTTTTTCTTTCCTTAGGCATTTTAAATCATAAATAGGGTGATAAGCTGCTTCATGCATCATTATCTTCAAAACAAATTAGTTCAAAGCGGTGCTCTCTCTAAGAAATCGAGCAAAAGTCTTTTAAAGCTTTTCGAAGGAGGCGATCGGAGTGTTGGTGATTTGCTGAATTTCTATTGTGATTTGTGTTCAAGAATTCAGGCAAGTAAACTCTGTTTCTTGCTCACTCAGTGGAATCATATATTCAGTTCTGTTTGCATGTTTATATGAGATTTTAAAGTATGGAAGAAAACTTCGGTTGTTCTTCAAAACCAGAAAAGTTTATGCTCTGTTTTTATGAAAGTTGCGTTTTACTGTATTTTGATCCAGAAATAATTTAGAAAATGGTTTGGTGATGTTCATCCAGTAGTTTCTTGAGTTTTCTTCAGAATTCCATCGAAGTAGCTTATTCGATTATTTCCAGAAATTTCTTGAGATATTTTGAATTCTTCAGACGAAGGTAACCGTTGTAGTTCATGTTCTTCCACACGGTTAAGTCTGAAATCTGGTTCTTATACCACGACTGATATTTCTTTATTGAAAATATTCTAAGTGTTGTACTCAGCTGTTGGCAGCTATTGTATGGTTTATGTTCATCAGCTGTTGTATTGTCTGTCATCAGCTGTTGCGTTGATTCGTGTTACTGTTGAACATCTGCTGTCAGCTGTTGTGTTGTTTTCATCAGTTGTTGGTTTTCAGCTGTTGCAATATTTCGTCGTCAGCTGTTGCACTAGTTGTATTCAGCCGTTGTTTTGTTCAGACGTCTGAAGTATTCGTTATTTGTTCAACATCTGAAATTCTTCATAAGTTGCGTTGACTTACGTTGACGTCTGGTGTAGACCAATGACATCTGATTCGTTTCTTCTTTGTTGAGACACTTACGTCTAATTCAGATTTCATCCTTTATTCCTTTAATACGTCTTCAGTTGATACAGAAATTCCAGAATTCGATTCCTTATCCATTTCCTCTTCATTCGAAAGAACTATTCGATTCAATTGACAGATTCAAGTAGAGCTTTTATTCGGTTTTCATCTTCGCAAGTTTTACAGAGAAATCCCTTGAAGTTCCAGAAAATCATTAGACAAAAGAAAAACCAGTAATTCGTACAAGAGAGAAAGAAAACAGATTTTTATGAAAGAAAAGAAAGAGCAAAACGATGTTTTAGAAAATGTTTAAGTTATGACAATAAAGAGGGTCCCCAGAGGAAGGGTGAGTGCACGGCTGACGAACCATGTGCCCTTTCAACAGAGGAAGGATCAGATGTACAGGTTGACGGATCTGTATATCCCTTCACCATGAACCATAGTGCTAAGAGACTGATATCAGGAGTTTGATCAAACGAATTGGACCAAATGTTTAAAGTGTTGTCATAATTTCAGAAAATGAAAGAAGAGCGCAAGTGTGATTTTAATCACAGCTCTAGAGAATGTTTAAAGAAAATGTTTTCAGAACTTGATTATGTTTTATGCTTTCAGTTTCTTCCAGATCCCTCAGTTATGTATTGCGCTTGTTCATTCTAAAGCGTATTCAGATTATATTCCATTTACAGTACCAGATTCTATTACTTTTATTGCATGATTTCGTTCTACCAGATTTTACCTGCTAAGCCTTTGGCTCACTAGTTTTCATTGAGTGCATGTATTGAGCAGTAGGAGGCTGGATGGGGAGTAGCTGATCGGATGATGTGTTTATCGTGCACGTCTTTCGTTTCTTTCCTATCAGACGTTGTTTTGGTTATACAGATATTCAGTTGTGTCATCTTTGTATTGTAACAGATTTCTAGTACAGTTAAACAGTAGAAGTCTGTTCAGCCTTTTATGTCAGATTTTGGGTTCCAATGGAACACTTGTTATTTTTATCAGATGTTATTACGCGTATGTTATTATGATCAGCTGTGGATTTAGTTATGTGTTTTGTACACCCTTGCAGCTGATTTTTCTTCATTGGTTATGAAAAGTGTTACCAGATCTAAATTCTACTTCCATTTACATATTTGTTTCGATCATTCACATTTCAGCAGTCATGAATTGTGTTTATTCGCAATTTAGTCCAGAATTTTAGTAACGAATTTTATGTGTGATAAGATTGAAATTTTTGGATATTTCAATTCGAACCCCAAATTTCTTGATTTCTTTTAAGAAAAGTCCGGTCGTCACAGTTGGTATCAGAGCATGGTCCTTGAGATAAACACACTTCCAGTCTGAACAGCTCTCTCCAGCCGCTTCTAAATTCGTGAGTTTTAATTCATGTTTTAGCATAAAGTAATCTCTCATATAGAATTGTGGTGGATTTGGGCTACCTTTACAGTTATGTCAGGACTAGGTAGAGGAAGAAGGAGTTTTATAGAAGGAGACAGCGAATCTGATGGAATGAACCCCGTTCTCAATACCATGGCTCAGCTGTTAGAACGCTTAGTTAACCAAACCACTATTGGGAATGGTCAAACCTCAGGAAGAATAGTTAGTCGTGAGAATCCACATGAGAGGTTTAGAAGACAGAGACCTCAGGAATTTTCTGGAACTACTGATCCTCTTATAGCAGAAAGCTGGATCAAGTCCATAGAGGTGATTTTTGACTATCTGCAGCTGACCGAACTAGAAATACCTCGGTGTGAGATTTATATGCTGAGAGGAGTGTTGGATCCGGATCGCGCCCCCCGGCGAGGCAGCGGAAGAACAGAAAATACATGTGCCGGGATACGATCAATACAATGAACAATTCAACTTCTATGACATTCATAGGGTGTTTCAAAAGAATCCTTGCTGGCACTTGTGCCTGGCTCCGACCGGTTTCGTAAAGAAAGCGGCACTTCACGGTAGACTGCGGTAGATAACACCAATCCGGTCCATGACCAGAATCGATCTCCCTCCAATCGGCCTGCACTAGAAGACTGAAGGATTTATCGCCAACGAATTCTCCTCGAAAAACTAGGTCGGAAACAGTTTTCCGGCGAAACGGCGGCAGCGGCGGCGGCGGCGGGCGGCGCACGGCGGCGGCGGCGTGAGGATGTTGAAGAGAGGGGGCGGCGGATCTTGCTTATAGGTTTAGGGTTGTAGTTAAGTTGTGTTTATGAAGTCTACAAGTCTAATTAAATAGACTTAGTAATAATCTTGGACCGGCCCAATGGGCCCGGGTCCAACGGGTGAACATTCGGTTCAACCCTATCACCGTGACTTCATCGTAACTCCGATCACCGATCAGATCGGACCGATCGATTCAGTTTCCAAAACTGAATACTATAATATGAAAAACCATTTTTCAGAACCCCAGTGCAAAATGACTGTTTTGCCCCTCAACTTCGGGAAATCTCGATTTGACCCCGGTTGACTTTTAGGAAGTCGCACTCCCAAAAATCCTCTTCTC